>JALMGJ010000036.1:4591874-4876874 GCA_023362775.1 Charina bottae
CGCAAGGGCCAGCCTGGCGTTTGTAGTTCCGCGCCCTCGTGGGACAACGTTGGGTGTTCGTCCCTCTTCTCCATTCCCGCGCGACGGGGCCTGCTGCTGGGCTGACGGTCCAGGCGGCCTCGGGAGCACCTGTTTGGGAGGCGGGGAGAAACCTTGCTGGGGCGGGGCGGGGCGGAGAGCGAGGGCTGACCATCTGACCACCCTCCCCTCCCGGTCTCCTCCAGGGCCGTCGGCTGAAGGAGCAGCAGGAACTGGCAGCGGCCGTCATTCAGCGATGCTACCGGAAGTACAAGCAGGTAGGGCCCCGTCCAGGGGAAGGCCTGTCTCCGGCGGGCAGCCTGGCCGGTCCAAGCCTCTCGGGAGGCTCCCCCCATACTTGCAAGCACCCCCTGCCAACTAACCTGCTGTCTCTCTCTGTCTTACAAGCTCACCTGGATTGCCCTGAAGGTAACGCAGGGAAGCGGGGCTGTGGCGCGGATTTCCCGGGGCCACTCCTGGCAGGGGAAGGCGGGCATGGCCAGTCGGGAGGAGTTGGGGCAGTGTGGGGCAAGAGGAAGGAGTTTCTCTCCTCATCCTCCTGAGGAAGAACAGGCTTTGATTAGCTCCTGGGCTGGACCGGGAAATGGAGGGGGCCGTCTTCACTCAGGGGAGGGCTTGCCTGGGCCTGGAAGGCGCTTCTCTGCTCCAGTTGAAGGAGGGGGCAGCTGGAGGGGGCATGGGAGGCCCACCGGGGACCTAAGTGGAGGGAGCAGCGCGGGACGTTTTGGCTTTGTGGTGGTGTTCTTGACAGGGTGACGATGGAACAGGGAACCCATCCCGTCTCTGCCCTTACCCCCCTGAGAAAAGGCTCCGGGGTTCCCGAATTGGGACATCTTCTGCCAGATTTCAGTCGCGTGACCCCGGGGAGCTGGAAAGTCCCTTGGGGGCGGTGGGCTGTCCACCCTGGCTTAAGGGATATGCCCTCTGTGGAGGTGGGAAGACCTGGGCACTCTGGGCTTGGCGGGTGGGCAGCACCCAGGCCCGCCGCGCCTGTCCCAGCTCCTCCTCTCCTCCCCTCCCCGGCACAGTACGCCCTCTACAAGAAGATGACGCAAGCGGCCATCTTGATCCAGAGCAAGTTCCGCAGCTACTATGAGCAAAAGAAGTTCCAGCAGAGCCGGCGGGCCGCGGTGCTGATCCAGCAGTACTACCGCAGCTACAAGGAGTACGAGAAGCTGAAGCAGGGCCACCGCGCCTCGGCCGCCATGCAGCAGAAGATCAAGTGGGTGCCGGGGGGCCGGGACGGAGCGGTGGCGGTCTGGGGGCGAGGGGGGTAGCTGTTGAAGCTGCGTTGTCGTGTCACGGTTTGGATGAATTGGCTAATCTGCCAGTTGCCGATAGGCAATTAAGGCTGCAGCCCTTTGCACAGGCAGCCCGTTCTCCCCGCAAGCTTTACGTCTGCCCAGCACCTCTGTGTACCGTTCACGTTGGCCTTTCAAATCCAGGATGGGCTCTCCTGTCCTTGCACGATGAGGATTGTTTCTGTCCGGTTGGTGACGCTCCCTGACTGTGTCAGAAAAAGTACTTTCTGGCCCCTGAGACCGCTGCGTTCCCTCGTGGGGCCCCTGCCACCTTGCTCCTGTTCCGAGTCCTCTTTCACAGAAACCCACAATGTCCTGCCCGTGCTGGTGGCCAACTGTGGCCGGGGATATGTGGATGCCCACCCTCCCACCCTTCCCTTCCCTCCCCTCGTGTCCCTGTGGGCAGTGAGTTCACCTTTGCTGCCCTTGAATTCTCGAATTCCAGAAGTAGAAAGCGTGTGCTTATTCCTAGAAGGCTTGTTTAAAAGAAGTTCCCATGGGAAAATTGTTGTGTCGAGTGCTGGATGAGCTGATCTCCGTTTGAGCAACCAAACAGGCCAGCCTGCCCGTCCTCCTTGAGCCCCGCAAGTCAGCTAGGAGCAGGTTCTGGAGGTTCAAGAAGAACTGCAAAATTGGGGGAGATGGGACCCCTTTTCTCCCATTGCATTAGGTGGAAATGCGTCTGCCTGCACAGCTGTTCCATTGCAGTTCGTACATTTTTCCCACTCAGGAATACAAAATACCGCTTTAATGCTGATTATTATTATTACATCACTTCTATTCCAAATATATTCACACGTGGGTATTGGCTTCTCCTGAAACGCGGGAAAGGACCAAGAGAGTTTCAGCTCCGGCATTTCTGAATTTCCAATACTGGCGCATCTCGGTACACTCAGGTTCCGCGTGCAGAGGCCTCCTCTGAAGGTCTTGCGAAGCGGACCTGCCAGGCGGCTGCCCCCATTCCCTGCCCCCAGCCCTCGTGCCAGCCGCTTGACCACCTTCCCTTCTCCCCACAGAGGAACCTTCCTGACCAAGAAGCAGGATCAGGCTGCTCGTAAGATCATGCGGTTCTTGCGACGTTGTCGGCACAGGTACGGCAGGGAGGGGAAGGCGGGGAGGGGAGATCGAGAGAGTTTCTGCAGCTGCAAGATGAGTTTGGGGTTTTAGAAAACACAAACGAGACCCACAGATAAGATATAGGGAAGTCCAGGTTTGACCAGAGGTCTGTTGGGCAGAATCTTGGGGCGGGGGCTTCTCTCTCTCTCCCCCATCACAGAGTGCAGACCACGTGGAGCATGCAACAGCTCTGCACCGGGGGACAGCGGGCTGCAGACGGGGTGGGTGCTCTGCTCTGCTTGAGGGATGGAGGGGCCTCCCAGCCTCTTCGGGGAGTCTCCCTCTCCCTCCAGATGTTGCCTTCTCTTGGTCACCCCCAAACAGGGTGAAGGAATTGAGGCAGAGGCAAGAGATGGAGGTGACCCCACAGAAGCGCGGTGTGGCCACTTAGCCAGAAGAGGAGCCACGCAGGAAGAGGCGGAGCCTCCAAAGGACGGGGAGGCTGGGGGACGGCCGTGGGTCGTCCCCCCAGGAAGGACTGCGCAATAGAGCCACCCGGGCAAAGCCTGCCCCCCTCCTGCCTGGGGTGAGCGCAGAGGCTCTGCTGGCTGGGACCCCAGACCTCGGGCCCCCGGCTGCAGCACTGGAGCCCCCCGGCGAGCTTGCCTTCACTCTGTGCCACGGCATTCTCCGCCACGCGTGGGCCTTTCCAGGGGTCGGGGGGCTGCTGGGGGACAAGGGACCCCGGGCTCTGTAAGGAGGGAGGGAGGGACTCCTGGGGGCCCCACTGCCTTCATGCCAGCCTTTTGGAGGACCTGCAGCAGCCCACCCACAAGGGGCCGCATGGAAGAAGGCCTCCCGCTCCTGCAACGCACTTTTGACCCCCCCCCCGTCTGTTTCCTCCTCCTCCTCCCACCTCCCTTTCCGCAAGCTGCACAGGCTGCCAGGCTGGGATTTGAGGATCCCGCCCCCCAGCTGCCCTCCTGCCCCCTTCCCCGTGCCTCCTGTACATACTTGTATGATATGGGCAAAAGAAGGCAAGGTTGGCGTCTATTTAATGTGAAGGCATCTTCCCCCTGGTGCGGGCGGGGGTGGCAGCAGGGGACTGGGGAGAAAGACGCATGGATTTTAATTTTGGAGGGCCCCCCCCTCGGCATCTCCTTTATGTATTTCAGCCCAGGCTCTGGATGTCACTCCCCTCCATCTGTCACATGCCTACAGTTTTGCATGACGGGTTGGTTTGTACAAATTTACATTAAACTGCAAGAAAATCACCGTGTAAACTCCTTGCCAGAGTATTGAATGGGCACCTGCCCTTGGCCCCACCTGGCTCCAGGGAGCAAAAGGGGGAGGGGAGGCCCTGGAGCTTCTAGTTGGGGGGGCAGGCTGCAGACCCCTGTGTCGTCAGGGATGGGAAGCGGCAGTGACGTCTCTCTCAGCAAATGTTCGCAGCTTGCCCACTCCACGGTCTGGATTAACGGAAGGAAGAGCACGGGCTGGCTCTGGCGGAGGAGACCCTCTGGGGAAGTAGGGGGCAGGAACCGGGGAGGGGGAACACGGTGCAGGCCAGACTTTGGCCTGCTGGCCTCAACTCTGCCCCCACCCTCCTTGGCCAGCCAGGCGCCGTCCCAGCGTGGCAGCTGTGCCCTTTGTATGTCGAGGGCACCAGGTTGAGGAAGGCCACGGGGGTCCTCCAGGGTCCACTGGCTGTTTGACACGCCAGCAGAGGAGGGAAGGCCACGCTGAGTGGCGTGGCCCTCCTCCTCTTGCCCTCGGTAGGCCTGTCCAGCTGTTCTAGCTCCAGCCACTGCCCGAAGTCCTGTCCCCTGATCACTGGGCAAGTGGGCTTCTGCCCCCCTCGCTTCCTCTTCAGCGGGTCACGTGAGTCTCGGCCTCTGCCAGTCAGGCCCCAGCATGGCTGGACAGAGACTCCTTCGGACCCCCACGCAAGGGGAGAGGTCTCTGCCCTAGGACCCTCCAGCCCAAGCCTCGGGCACGGGGAGGGCGAGGAGGGGGCCCTAGCAGGCAGAGGGCAGGAGGGAGGGAGCGGCTCCCTGCTGCTGCCGCCGCACATGAAGGCTCCCAGGGAATGAGGAGGGGGGCTGCTGTGGGGCAAAGGGGGTCTCGGGCAGTAGCGGAGGTGGCTGAGACTGGCGAGGGGCTGACCAGGAGTCCCGCCTGGCTACATTTACCACCTGCTCAGCAACGGAACGGGCTTGGAGGCGTTTTGAGTTTCCCAGGCTGAATTCTGGGAGTTGCAAACCCCCTGGGGCCGTGCCCTCACACCAGCCAGCCTTCCTCGGCTGGAGCCTGGCTGGGAGCGGGTCTTACACCACTGGAGCCGGACCCTCTCCGGGCCTTGGGTCAGCTTGGAAATGCTGGCCGCACCGTACACCTGTGGGGAGCAGTGGGGGGCTTAATGGGTTGTGGGAAGGCCACAGCAAAGGTTAAACCCGTGCAGTTGGCTAACTCCGAAGGGGCTAAATTTAGCAGCAAACAGCTGGGGCTTGCACAGGTTTAAATTTACTAAGCCGGGTGCGGCTTAGTAAAAAACGGTAAACTGACTGGGTTTCCATAACAGTCCTCCCGGGAATAAGCTGGAGTAAAAGCGCGGCTAGATGGGAGGCCTCTCCCGCCTCCCACTCGCTGCCAAGGCCAGAGGCTGGCCAATGGGGAAGGGGCTAGTGATGTCATGACGCCTTGCCAGAACCCTCCTGAGGCAAGGGCTCATGGGATGCCGGGCTCCTCCTGGGGAAAAAGGGGCGGGGCTCCTGCGCGGGAAGGCTGGAGGTGGGGTCCGGCTGCTGCTGGTGCGTTGCGCTGCCTTGAGGGCTGCCCGGGTGAAGCGTGGCCGCGAAGGGGGCTAACCCGAGATTAGCGGAGCCATGTTTTCCTCCACCCATTTCTTGGTTTGCACGACCCCCCGAGTCCCGCCTGGCGAGTCAGCCCAACGCGCTTGGCTGAAATCGGACCGGGGCTCGGGTGTCCTCAGCCGTTGAGGGCGGCGGGCTTCGTGAGATGTCCCGGGGGCTGCGACCTGGACAGCGGCTGCCTGAGGAGGGGGCGCAGGGCTCCGCTGCCCCGAGGGGCGCAGCCGCGCCGGACGAGAACCAGCTCCGGGCTACCTGCGCACCGGGCCCGGGCTTCGCCCGCGGTTCAGCGCGCCGCTTAACCAGACTCGGATCAACCGGGTAAACGTGGCACACAAGCACAACCGCCGCCGCCGAAGTCGGCTCGAGTCCGGTCCCGTGCGAGGCTGCCTCGGCCCGGCGGCGCATCTGCGCGAGGTGCTACGTGCCAAACTAACCGAGGGCGCTAGGCCGCGCGCAGCCCAGCACGTTGCGGGAGTTGCACGGGGCTGCTGGAGACGAAGGCGGCGGCCCTCAAAAAGGCGGGGGGGGGGGCAGCCCAGGCGGCGTGGGACCTGCGGAGGCGCCTGCAGGAAGGGGCTGGTGCGCGCCGGGCCCCATCCCGAGGCTGCGAGGGGCTCCCCGCCGGTTCAAGCGGCCGCCGTCGCGCGGGGTAGAAGCGCCTTGAGTCCGCTGCAAAAGCCACAGAGCCCGGGCGAGGGGGCCCAACGCTTGCACACGCGCTCCGGCGGCGACGGGCCCCGCTGCCCCACCGCCGCCCGGCGGGATCGGTGTTGCCGGGCCCGGAGGGAGGCTCCCTTGCGGCGTCGCAGCCGCTGTGGCCCGGGTCCGGCAGGCGGAGGGCAGCGCCGCCGCTTCCCCCTCACGCCGCGTTTGGAAGCGGCGGGAAGCCCGAACTGCGGGTGGGGCCGGGGGCCTTCGCCGAGGGGGCGCGCGCCGACGTGGAGCTTCTCGCGGGCTCCGGTGTCGCTGCGCGGGGGCCGCGGCAGCGAACTTCGGGGAGCCGCTCCGCCTCTCGCGGCGGTTGGGCGCGCTTGCTCCGTCCTGCCCGAACCGCAGCAGAGAAAGCCGGTCGGCGGTGCGAGTTTCCAGGTCGCACTGTGCGCCCCGGGCAGGCGAGCCGGGGCTGCAAAGGCGCGTCTGCGCTTGGGAAGGGTGGGGGGAGGCAGCGAGGGAGGGGCAGCTGGGGGTTGTGCCCAGGTTATTCCGAAGAGCTCTGACTGGGGAGGGGTCCAGAGTAAGAGATGTTGAGGATACCCGCGGGTCGAAAATCAGGAGGGGGGCATTTCCCTAAGCTAAAATGCTCCAAGGCAGGCAGTTGGGCCTTCCCTGCGGGGCTGTAAAAAATAGACAGCCCCTCCCCCGCGTCCAGGGCCAGAGCACCTCCCTCATGGAGAGAGTGGTTTACAGAAAGATGCAAAAGTGGGTCTCGAAATGAGACCTGCCTGGTGCGGCCAAGACCCAGGGGCGAGAGGTTCAAGGGAGACCAAGAGTTTGCATGTGGAACTCCCTGCCACAAGGCTGCAGCTTGCAAGAGGAATTTGCCCACTTCATGGAGGACAAAGCCATCCGTGCAGCTGCTGGCCAGGAAGGCAGTAGACACTCCCCCCCGGAGTGTGTTCCTGGGGGACACACGAAAAGGGGGTTGCTAGGCTCTGCTGCTTTGTGGGGGGACCAGCTTCAGGGCTGCTCTTTCCCCCCATCTTTCTGTTAATGTTTCATTTGGGGGAGTTCACTTCCTAGACGGTGCGGCTGATCCCCAGGGAGGCATTTGCCCTTCGGGAGCCTGGCCAGAAACCCGCAGGGCCCAAGTGTAGCTAGTGGCAATCAAAGGGCAGATAAAGTAAAACCGCCAGCATGGCATTATATTTCTCTACTGCTCTATCTTCTAAAGCAGCCCAGGACAGTCTGAAAAAAGGAAAATTGATCTTCAGTGAAAATAATTAGATTAAAAAAACATTAATGAAACCGCCTCTTCTGGAGGAGCAATGTGCGCGTCAACCAGGGTGTTTCTCCCTTTCCCAGAGTGAGCCGGGGGTCGCTCCGTGTTTCTCCAGCTCCTGTGGGAATTCGGTTTCCATGCTGACTGCAAACTTGCCCAGGTAGGGGACAGCTCCTGCTTTTCCGGGGGCAAAGTTGGAGGGCGTGGTGTGAAAAAGCAGGCTGGTTCGTGGCTGGCTGATTCCTCGATTGGGCGCTGCCGCTTCCCCCAGGGATCCTGGCCCTGCAGAAGGAGAGGCCCCTGCCGTCCCCCTGGCTCCACTGGTCCATGCAGCAAGGGGCCCCCCGGGCACGCTGAGCCCTCCTTCCTGCATGGGGTGCCTCCCTGCCACCTTGCCCTCAAAGGTGCCCACTCCACTCCAGAGAAGTCACTTTTGCTCCTGGGGGCTCCATCAGCTGCCTTCCTGCTGCTCTTCTGCAGGGCTTGCAAAAATGTTTGATGACTCGGTCCCTTGGCATGAACTCGGGGGCACGGGAGAGGAGGAGGAGGAGGAGGACCCAACGGGTGAGCCCTCGGCCCAGGCAGAGGGCCCGAGTCTGGCAGGAAGGGAGCTGGCGTGGCCGAGTTGGGGAGCTGGTGAGCGGGGCCCAGGGGGACAGGGCCGGTGTTGCTCCTGGATTCCCAGGATGGGTGAAGCTCGTGGCTGCCACTGATCGAGGGCAGGGCCGAGGGAGGGTGGGAGGATGCCAGGAGAAAGCAGGGCACTTAGACCAAGGCTGGGGGCGTTGGCGCATCAGGGGTGCCTCCAGAGGCACGGCCCTCGGCGCCTGTCCTGGGCGTAGTGGGAGAGGGACTCCTACACACGGGGAGGGCAGGGCTCCAGGAACTGCCACCCTCTCTGCCAGGCCTCTTGGGGTACCAGGGGTGCAGCTGGGCCCCCAGCAGCAGGAGGAGCAGAGGGGCTGGATCCCCTCCATCAGTGGGCGAGGAGAACGGTCGGGGTGCCTCCTGCAGGTTGGTCAGGTGCCAGGGGAGGGTGGCCCCTGGGGGGGGCGGGGCGGGGGGATTCCCTGCCTGCCTGCCTTTCTTCCATAGGTGCCGGGATCCAGCCCTGCGCCCAGCTGCGATTGGCAACCTTCCGCCCTGCAGCGGGCGAGGAGCCAGTGAGGCGGAGGCGGGTGCAAGGAACTAGGTTTGGGGGCATGGGATGAGGGCCCCCCATGGGCACCGCACGTAAGAGCCCCTCTGGCTTCCTTGGGGACCCCAGCAGCAGCCGGAGCTTTCCCGGCCTAGGAGACGGCCTACCAGCCTGACCTGCTTGACGGGGCGGGGCGGGGGGGGGCTCTCTGGGGATGAGTTGAAGGGAGGTCCCCAGGTAAGCTGCCTGGAGAAAGGCCAGGCTACCGGTTCCAGTGTGGGCGCTTATCCTCACGAGCAGCTTGGGGAACGGCGCTGCCTCGTGAGGCTGGAACCGTGGCACTCTTGCCTTGGCAGGGCCCGGAAGCCACGGCGGCCCCCAGGCGAGGCGGCCCTGCTGCGTAGGAGAGGCCCTGCCGCGGGGAGAGTGCCCCCCATCTGGGGCCTGTGGCACAGAGGCCGTTGGCCCGCGGATCTGGCCGCGCCCAGAGGTATCCTTCGGGGGAGCTGCGCTGGGGCGTGTGAAGCGGAAGGGGGGCCCCCTGCACCCCGGTTTTTCAGCCTTTGCCTCTGCACATCGCCTCCTCCGCTGGGGGGACGTGTGTGTGAGAGTGAGAGCAAGTTGGAGCCTGGAAGGTCTGCGCGGCCTCTGGCCCCACCCGCCGGGCTCTCAGACGCTCTTTGGCTGCTGAAAACGGGGCCCAGCCCCCCGCCGGCCTTCCGCTGCAGTCCCAGGCACGGGGGGGGGGGGGGGCAGCCAGAACGCCCCCGGCCTGACCAGGGCTTGGTTGGTGCTTAGGCCGCCTGGCGCTCCTGCCGGACCCTCTGCCACCCGTCCTTCCAGTCTTTCTACTCCACCGTCTCCGGCAGCTGCTTCCAGCCCCCTCCCGTAGGAGGTCCCGCGTCCTCCTCGGCACCTGAACCCAAGACAGGTGAGGGGCAGGGGGGAGGGGCAGCTGTCCGGCGGCTCCAGACCTGATGCAGCTATGGGGGTCCTCCTGGGGTTCCCCCCCCCCCGGTTCTTTGGGAAACAAATGGCTCCGGCTTTCGGGAGGGGAGGGGAGGGGTGCCTGCTGGGAGGGGGCAGGGATCACCAGGCGCTTTCCTCCTGTCCCTCTAGGGCCGTGTTTTTCAAACCGGGCGACTTGAAGATGGGTGGACTTCAACTCCCAGAATTCCCCAGCCAGCCTGTTGAAGTCCACCGACCTCCAAGTCGCCCAGTTTGAGAAACCCTGCTCTGAGGTGTCCTCCCCCACCCCCCTTTTCCCCCAAGGGCCCCTGCCCGTCCTGGACTGCAGCAGCTTCTTCTACACAGACCCCGCCATGCCCCCCGGACACCGGATCTACAACCGGCTGTCCTGCTCCTCGCTGGAAGTAAGTCCCAGCTTCCCCGGCGGGGGGGGGGGCGCAAACAGAACCAAGGAAGGCATCAGGCGCCATGGAGGGGACCTAACTCACCCGCATCCCACGTGGGGATACTGGTGGTGGGTGGGGAGGGGCGCCCTGAGGCTCTGGGGCAGGGGGGGCAGTGTCTGCCTCGGGGGTGCTCCGAGCCCCCTCCAGTGCAGAATGCTCGACTCCTGTCCCGAGACGGGCCTGCCTGGCACGAAGGACGGGCTGCGGGTGCGGGTGCTCCCTCTGGGCGCCTCCCTCCCTCCTCCGCTCTCACCCAGGTGCTCCGCCTGCTGCATCTCGACACCCCGGCCCCCATCGTGGCCGTCAGGGAGGCCCTGCCTGCCGCTGCTCCGGGCACTCGCACCAGGAGGCAGTGGCTCTCCGGCCCGGAGCTGAAGGCCGTCTCCGCCCTTCTGGAGCTGTCGGCGGCACAAGCCGGTCCCCGTGCTGACCGCAGGGCCGAGCAGAGGGACCCTGCCTGCTCTCCGCCGTGCGCTGGGGACGCCCATTAACCCCCCCGCCCCAACAGTGCCCTCCCGAACGGCGAGAGGTTTACGCAGATGAAGCTCTAAAGCCGTGTTGCTCAAGCTTGGCAACTTTAAGCGGTGTGGACTTCAACTCCCAGAATTCCCCAGCCAGCCATGAATTCTGGGAGTTGAGGTCCACACCGCTTAAAGTTGCCAAGCTTGAGCAACACTGCTCTAAAGACCCGGGAGGGCCTCCATCTGCTGCTGCTGGAAGGGAGGGGGCTAAGGGGACACACAGACACACCCCGGCTTTCCTGTTCTGCGTCCTTTGATTTTGTCTGGAGGGACCCAGCCCACCTCTTGGCCTTTGCCGCCAGAATAAAGTCCTGTCGAGCCGCATCCCGCTTGTCCTTTGCTCTCCCCCCGGGAAAAGACCAGGCAGGCCTCCGCTGGGCTGGGCTCTGATCCAGAAGGAAAAGGGGGGCCCAGCCTCCCTCCCTGCCAATGGGGGCCCCCCGCAGAGGACAGACCCCCAACCACAACCGTTCTGGGCCAAGCTGAGGTGCCGGTCCGGTCACAGCCCCCTACCCACGGTCTGCCCATTCTCAGAGCCTTGTAGGGCCCCTACTTCCTCCCCGGCCCTATCCCCCTTGGCCCCACCGCAAATTCAGGAGCATTTAACCCTTGGGGAGCCCCACAAGTGCCTGGGAATTGGGGCACAGAGCACCAGGGGTTAATTCCCAGGAGGGAGGGACAGCTGTGTGTCGCTGCCTGCCCTGCCCTGCCCTGCCAGCAGCCCCCCCTGCCCAGCAGCTCCCCCTTAAACTCGCAAGTTCCCCAAATGAGGGAGGGGGGAGAAAGCCTCCGGGCTGGGGCTCCTGGCCCACCCACATTGCCCTGCCTTTGCCGAACAGGCTTCTCCCTTCTGCCCCCAAGCCCTCCGGTCCCCCTCAGTTGACCCCTCGCTGCTTGCTGCAGACCACGGCCCCGCCCCCGTGATGCCGGGGCCCTCCCCTCCCAAAGCGGCTGCTGTTGGAGCGTGTGGGGGGGTGGCTGGAGGAGGTGAGCACGGCCGCCCCCTTCGGGGGTGGGTGGGGGGAGAAAAGCGCCACAGGGCAAACTGTGTCCGAGGGCCTCTTTATTCTAGCTTGCCCGAGATTACGTCCCCCTGAGGCTCCTCCGCCGCCTCTCCAACCGGTTCAGGTGGCGCCAGGTTTTCTCCATCACGGCATCCAACAGGTGCAGCGTCTCCATCAAGGCGGCTTCTTCTGGATCTCCTTGCTGGGATGAAGTCTCTGCCTTTCCTCGCTTCTGAGGAAGAAGAGGGGCTGTGGCTGAGGAAGGCTGCTGCTGTTCTAAGGGTGCCCAGGCCAATCGCTGCCCTGCCCTTGGGAGCCCCCCCCCCCCAGACCCACGTGGCGCTTGCTTTGCCTGCCTCCGAATGCTCCTTAAAAAACTTGATTTCCCTCCCAGGCTTCTGTGAGGATTTTGGGAGCAGGACCCCTTTGCGATGGGCATGTATAAGGTAGAAATGTGTTAATCTTGTTCCGTGGAGCAATTGCTGGTTTTAATATGGTTCTCTGAAGTTTGTAAAGGCAGCCTGAGTTGTTTCAGGGTTGGAGCCCAGGAATTTGACAGATAGATAAATGAAAATGGAGGTGGGAGAGGATCATGAGGCAGGGAGTTCCGCCAGCATGCTTTGCATTGAGTGCAACATGGCAAAGCCTGCCAGGAGGGCCTGATCCACACCTTGTTCCAAGGAGCAGGTCTGAGCCAAGGAGGGGGGCGGGCACTTGGGAGAACCCCTTAGCTTGCGGGCCTGAACTGCGCCTCACCCGAAGGCGGCTGCTCAGGATCCCTTTCCCCCACTCCTGGAGTGCGGGGGTCCCCCAGCCCCCCGGGGGCCTTGGTGCACAGGAGGCACGGGTGGTGGCAGGCTCTGCCCCTTGCCCAGACCTTTCTGCACAGGACTTCCAGGCCAGGCTGGCGCCAGTGTGGAGTTCTGGGCCGGCCAATGGATGCCACGGGGCCTGGGGGGGCGCTACCCTCCTCCTCCCCGCCATCCGGCCTCACCTGCTGGGCACGAAGGAATTGCTGGAGGCACAGGCCCACGGAGGAGACGGCGATCACCACCAGCATGCTGATGAGCACCCAGTAGCTGTACCAGAGCAGCCCCTGGGCGTCGAGGGTGAAGCCCGCAGACATCTGGGAGGCGTCGAGGGTCTTCCCAAAGGGGGCCTCCAGACCCCCATAGTACCAGCCAGGCCGCTGCGACCAGCCGAGGCGCCACAGAGTGCAGTTCATCAGGAGGCCCACAGCCCACCCTGCCGCCCGCCCCATCGGTGTCCGTGCACAGAGCCTCAGGTGGCCGTTCCGAGCCGCGTTCCAGAACCCCAGCCCGGTCGCCGGGCAACGAGGGAGGCGGCCCCTCCGTCTCCCGGGCCTCCTGGCCCTCTGCATGTGGCCCGGGACCACGTGGCCCTTGAGGTCTGTGCATCGGTAGAAGTGCCAGGCATGCAGACAAGCAGGCGGCCAGCAAGGTCAAAGGCCATTCATGCAGAGGGGCCGGCTGCCCAGGCTTCAGATCCATGTGGGCTGGGAACCCGTCAGCAGCTTTACCACCCATGGGTTTAAAAAGCGTGATTTGATGTACCGTGGGAACTCGATCTGTAGCCGTCTTCACGTGTTTCCATTAAACCAACCGTTGGTTGCTCAACACCCCCCCAGCCATCCTGGTTTGTAAGCTTCAGTCTGTGACTCGGCAGGCTATTGATGTTTCTGGAATCACCTTTGTACCGTGTGAATTCCGGCTGCAGACTTCCCCCTCCCCGTCCCCGGTGGAGTTTGTGGTTGCAAAAGGGGGTGGGGGGGAACGGATCAGGCTCCCCCATAGAGGAAGGAAAGGGGGTGCTTGCTCCGTGATTGGGGGAAGCCTGGCTGGAGCTACATTGCCAAAAGGAGGGTCAGCCCAACTCCGTTCCACCCTCCTGGATTCTGCAGGTCTTGCGGATCTGCAGCCCCGGTCAGAGGCGGGGGGGGGGCGCTCTGGCCCCTGCAGGCGCTTCTCTCCCCCCTCCCGGCAGAGGGGGCTGTGGGGGTGCAAAGAAGCACACAGAGTCCTCGGAACGGGGAGGAAGAGGCTCTGCGCGCGTGCCTGGCACAGATGCCCCCGAAGGGTGGGGGGCGAGCACCCTAACACGGCAGAGCCGGAGGGCCCACCCCGCTCGAGCGGCTGCCCTCAAAGGCTCAGCGGGGCCCGGCCGGCCCGGCCCTTGCTTGGAGGGCCCTTGGAAGAAACGGGAACCCCCTGGCAGGAAGGCGGGGTGGACGGTCCCTGAAAGCCCCTAAATGCCACTCACTTCAAGAGCATGCCTGGCCCCTCCATCTTGGGGAGCAAGCGCTCAGTTCCCCCCCAGGGACGGGGCCACCGGGAGCATCTTATGGGTGAGCCAACAAGCAGCCTTGGCTGCCGCACCACAGCTGCCCGTGCCCGTCGGGGCCAGTGGGCCACTGCCTCTGCAGAGCTGTCTATCTTGCCTGCGCCCCCCCCCCCATAACCATCCCCCGCAGAAATGCACAGACCTTGTTGCAGGTTGTTTGCCCTGGTCCCCACCAGCCCTCAAAGGGGGAAGGGGCGCCATTGGCCCCCAAGCCCCTCTCCTCTTTCTTGCCCTCCTCGAAGCGCTGTTCTCAACCGGGCAAAGAATTCCACCCCACAGGGGCCGTGCCCTGAATTCCGACGCCTGGGAGCTGCCAGCCCCTCCTCCCCAGCGCGGGCACACGCGTGCGGCGCCCCCTCCCACTCCTTAAACTAATCCCTCATAACGCACAGCCATGAGCTGCACAGGTGACAGCTGTGGGCAACCTCACCTCGCTCTGATGCCCTTTGCAGAGCGAGGTGGCACCCGTGCCGAGGGCGGGCCGCAGCGGGGTTTTAAAACCTTGCACGCTTCCCAGGTGGATTCCTGCCCTCCGGCCAGGCTGGCTCCAGAGGGACAATGAGGAGCTTTTACAAGACTCCGAAGCGAAACAGTCTTTTTCTTCCATACTTAAAAACTTCTTTATTTCCAAAGGCCAGAGCGCGGGCACAGAGCGACGAATGGTTTCTCTGGCCAGCCCGGGACAAGGGGGGGCTGCACCCACCAAATACGCCCAGCGAGGCCAGGCCTGTGCAAAATGCAGCAGCAGCAGCAGCAGCAGCGAGAGAGGAGGGAGCCTCCCTGGGGGAGGATTAACGCAGGCACTCAACTCAGCGGGGGGGGGGGGGGGTTACAAGGCCTTGGCTACTTTCAAACACTGACCGTTGTGGGAGCAAATCCGTCCCTTGCCGTCATTGCAAGCAAGGGCTTCAGGGTTGTCCCCCGTCGCCACACGTACAGTGTACCCCAAAGCACGGGGCCTGAAACTGCCGCTCCCCCCCAGCTCATCTTTGGCATACGTGAGGCACAGGAACAGCATCGTCGTCCTCTGCGGCGAACAGGCCGAAGGGCCTCCCCAAAGCCCCTGCCATCCGCACAGGGCCTGGGATGGGGAGTGGGGGGCAGCAAAGTGGAAAACGGGGAAACACGGCTGTTCCAGCCCAGGAGGGGGACGGAGAAGAGGCGACCCGATGCTGAGCTTCCTCGGAGCTCCTGAAGGTCAGAGTTCTGGAAGCAAAGAAGGAAGGAAGGAAGGAAGGAGGTGAGTTGGCTCAGACGGAGACCCTCCCACCAGGGGTGGCTCCTAAGGGCTCAAGCGGCCATTTGGTGCCGCTGCTCTCCAGGAAGCCCCCTGGCACCCAGAAGCAGGTGCTGTCCAGGCCCTCCCCAAGGATTCCTACTTGCAGGAGAAAGCTCGCTCTGCTCGGAGGGTAAATTCGGCAGAAGGCCGCAGCTTCCAGACAAGGCCCAGCAGCCCCAGCTGAGACCGCCTGTGGACAACGCGGGGGGCGGGGGGACTGGGACTGTGCGAAGGGGGCCAGCTCTTGCCCGGGATGCTCCCTTGGAGCACACAGAGGTCTCCACAAGCAGGTGGCAACGCTGGCCTCCAGCGGGCACGCCTGCAGCAGCACTGCCCCCACCCCAAGTTTTTCTTCCCAGCCGGAAGCTGAACAGAGAGGAAGCAGCTGGGGCCCCTCAAGCGCTGGCTGGCAGAGGGTGCTCTCAGAGTTCCCAAAGCCCCGGGGAGGGTCTTTAGCAAGCCCCGCCCACTGCCACGAGGCTTTAACCCAGGCCAAACAACAGGCTGCCGGTCAGCAGCTGCAGCCCAAGCCAGTCCGTACCTGGAGGCCCTTTGGGGTTCGCCTCCGACCCCTGGAACTCCCCGAGGCGGTGGAAGTCGATGCTGGCATAGGTGTGGGCGGCTCCCGCCTGGCAGAGGCCAGCTGACGGGCGCAAAGCGAGGGCGAGGTCCGGAGCAGCCTCCCTGGCCAGGTCGAGGTCAATGTAGTTCAGGCCGCGCTCCCTCGGGGCCTCGTCCGGCAGGGCAGCGTCCCTCTCGGCCTCGGAGCGGCCCCCCGCCCTTTCTCGCAGGCTGGGTTGGGGGCCAGGCACCAGCGCGGCAGAGCAGTCGGGCACCAGCACCTGGCCGGAGTCCGCCGGCATCGCTTGGAGCGCCACATTGACGTAGTCCACTTCGGAGCGATACGCGACTGTGACAGAGCGCCCGGGTGGGTGGGTGAACGGCCCGAGGGGGCAGCGAGAGGCGGCCGCGTCTTCCAGGCTCTCCGAGCTGGTGGAGGAGGAGGAGGAGAGCCGCCGGGGGCCAAGGGTGCGCCAGGGAGGCTTGGGGCCGTGCTTGTAGGAGTGTGGCAGGGAGAAGAACGGGCCGTGGCTCGGCAGGGGCAGCAGCGGGCTGTACTCGGGCAGGGCGTCAGGGGCAACCTGCCTGGCAGGGGACATGTTCATGTACTCGCCGGCCGGAGACTCGCTCTCCCCGCCCCCTGCGGCCCACTGGCCCGCCCCGTCCGGTGAACAGCTCCTGCTGGGGGACATCAGCATGTAGCCCCCCGTTTCCCGGGGCGGGGAGGCGCTGCTGGGCGTCATCGGGACGTAGTCTTGGTCCTCGGTGCCCGTGGCCACGCCCGGCAGCATCGCCATGTACCCGGGGTCCGCACCATGCAGGTGGAGCCCTTCTGGGTAGCTTGCCGAAACCCCGGCGGGCCTGGCCCCCTGCCTCCGCCGCAGCAGGCCGGGGGTGCCTTCGCTCGGGGCCAGCGGGGGCAGAGGGGCCCCCTGGCCGGCCACTCCTCCCAACGGCCACTTGGGCAGGCAGGCCCCGTCGGGGGAGGCCCGCTGGCCCATGCTGATGTAGTCCAGCTCCCCGTCCACCACCACGGGGCTCAGGGGGTCGGGCGTGCTGGGGGGCCGTAGCTCCCCCGGGCTGGAGCCGCCTTCGTCGGATGATACGGCGCTGTAGTCGCTCAAGGAGTCCGGCTTCCTGGCTCCCGGCTCCTGCCCCGAGGCCACAGGGCGCCGAGCCAAAGAGGGTGTCCCCTCGGGGCGGCTCCTCCACGGGAAGACCCCCTGGCCAGGGGGCAGGTTGCTGAGGGGCTGCCGGCGCGGGGGCACCGAGATGGGCGTGGAGGCCAGCGTCTGGCTCCTGCTGTGGCCCCGGAACTCCTCGCTGAGGGCCTTCATGGCCTCCAGGATGGTCTCGTGCATGTTCTGGGCCACCACCAGGTCCTCCACCTGCATCCACAGCTCCCCGGGCCCCGTGGCCGTCGAGCGGCCCACCTCCATGAAGAAGTAGTTCTCCGAGTGGCCGCAGCGCCGGATGCTCAGCAGCTGCAGGACCACGGCGGCCTCGCCCGAGTTCAGCTTCACAAAGTTGACCGTCCTCTCGGTCAGGCACAGGAGGTAGACCCCGGCCAGGTTCCTGGTGTGCCCCAAACCTCTGGGGCGAAGGCTGACCTGCCACACTTCTTTGAAGGCCGGGCCGGGCCGGGCGGCCTCGCGGTCCCCCTCCAGGGGTGCTGTTCCTACGAGGGAGCAAAGGGCCACACAAGGATGAGAGGCGGGCCCAAGGCCAGGGGGACATCGGGGGGCGGGGAAGGCGGGGTCTCTCCTAGGCTGGGAGAAGCGCACCCGTCTTCCCCATGGGAGATGATGCGCCCGGCCAACCCCTCCGGAGGGGAGGTTGAACGCCAGGCAAGAGTCTGGCCCCGGATCCGAGCTGCCCGCCTTGTCCGGGGGAAGAGAGAAGCGACACCCAAGGGGGGCGTAAAGGCCAGGCGAGAGGAAGCCCGGCACCCCCCAGCAAGCGGTCCCTTCCCATCATCTGGAGGGAGGCGGGAGGGGCCCGTTGCCAGGGAGACGCCAGGGCTGGATCTCCCAGGAGGACGGACAGACCAACGGCCTCCTCCGAGGTGGCGGCCAAGGAGTCCCTGGAGCCGGCAGTAAGGAGGCCCCGAGGCTGGCCCTGGCGGTGGAGGGCAGCCGGAGCATGTCCCCCACACACCGGCGCCTGGGAGCTGCCAGGAGGCCCTGCTCCCCCACCGACAAACTCCGAGTAGAGCGCTCTGTACCGAGCCCCCCTGCCTCCGCATGTACAGCGCACACACAGGCGCAGCGTGCCAGCAGGAGGGCTGCGTGGGGAGGGCTGCTGGCCAGGGACCCAAGAAGCTGGAGCCAGCAGAGGGAGGCCACCCAGCTTGGTCCCGAGCAGCAGCCCATCCTCCCCTGGAGCAAAGTCCAGGCCCGCCCACTTGCCCGCTCCTCCCCGCTGGCAGCCAAGAGCCCGGTCCCTCCCAAGCGTGGTCACGGGAGCTGTGCCAGTTCCTCCTCGGGCACCCCGAGCCTCGGCGACTCGGGCGTAGAGCTGGCCCACCCAAAGGCCCAGAAGAGACCTTTGCTCTCCAGCTGCTGGTGCTGAGCAGCCCTGCGCTCCCCGGGGGCCTCTCCAGAGGCAGCTGCGCAGAGCCCGTGGCCCTCCACCCCACCGCCCGATGCAGGCCAAGAGAAAGCAAAGGGGCCCTTTACGGGGAGGGGAAGGTGTCATTCGCTGGTATTTAACAAAAGTTCCCCAGATCCCAGGCACCCAGTCCGCTGCGCCAAACTCCTCCATGGGGGGGCCCAGGAAGGCTCGGAGGTCTCCAAAGGTCCGGGGACCACCAAGGGCCTCTGCTCCCAGAACTACCAACCGGATGCCCCAGCCCCCTCGGGGATGGTCCAGATGTGGGGCGACTGCCGGGGGCGCTCCCCTGAATTCTAAGCACATCTGGGGGGGCCAGGATGGGGAACCAGTCTGGCAGTCTAGAGGCAGCTGGAAAGGGTGCGCTCCAGCCAAATGCCTGGAGGGGCTGCCCAGCGCCGAGGGTGGCCGGGTGGCTGAACAAGCCCTCCTGGCGAGGAAGTGCTGGGAGCGAGGCCCAGGGAAGCCGGGGGTGTGGGTGGGGAGCGATGGGAGCTGGGGCGCCATAGCTGCAGCACAAGAGCCCCGCTCCACAGCCCTGGGTGCCCTCCAGGCACGCTGCAGCCAGAAGGCACGCGGCCGGAGGCTCCCAGCAGCGGCAGGCAGCTCCTCGGGGGGCCCCGAAGCGCGACAGGCGGGGAACGGCGCAGCAGAGACCAGCCAGCCCCTCGCAACAGAGTCTGCAAAGGAGGAACACGCTGGACCCCAGCAGCAGCTCCACGTGTGGGGGGTGTCGTTGGCCACCCCAGGGGGTTACGAGCATCCCCTGCCTCTGCCAGGAGGAGATCTCCCTCGACCGCTCGCTCGCTTCTTCAGAACGGCACCCTGAGATTTGGAGCCCGTCTGGCACTGAGCCTGAATCTCGAGTTCGGCTAAAGTTTGGCTTTATCTGAGGCTCAACCAGAATGCCCCTAGTCCT
Source organism: Charina bottae (assembly GCA_023362775.1). NCBI lineage: Eukaryota > Metazoa > Chordata > Lepidosauria > Squamata > Charinaidae > Charina > Charina bottae. The sequence goes on from JALMGJ010000036.1 coordinate 4,610,891, forward strand.
GAACTGGCATGGCTAAAGCTGGGCTGGAGGGGCATGATGGGCGCTGCAGCCCAAAGGCTCCGTCCTGAAAGCACTTCTGCCTGTTCCGCAGCCGCCAAGGGTCCTCCCGGGCAGACCCACCATCCCCCCCCGACTCACCCTTGCCGTGCAGCTCCACCATGGCCGTGTACCACGCCTGCTGCTGTTCGGCGCTCTCTGCGGCCACGCCAAAGGTGCCCTCGCGCCCGCAGAGGACGATCAAGTGCTGGTGCCGGGCGTCTGCCCGCTTGTTGATGGTGAGCATTCCCTCGAGGAGGAGAGTCCTCCTGGGACGCGAGCAAAGGCCCCCAGCCCGGAATTTCTTCTCGTTCTCATAGTACTCGAGTCGGGCGGGCCCTTGCTCCCCGCTGCAGCGCAGCACGAAGTAGCGGCGGCGGCGGGACTTCTGCTTGCGCAGATACCCGCACAAGCGGACGTCGGCACAGAGGAGGGGGTCGTTTCCAGGGTCCATCCTGCGAGAGCCGAGCCAGCGGCTCACCTCAGGAGCAGCCCCTCTTCTGCCGCCCGGGAATCCTGCATCCCTCTTGTGCAGGGCAGGGCAGAGAGGAGGACACGGCCTTTGCTGGCACGCAGACAAGGTCCCTTATGCCCAAAAACTCACCCGACCAGCTGGGGCCACCCTGAACACCAAGGGAAGGGGGCTCGGCTCTCCTCCACAAGTGGGTGGGTGGAAGGGCAAGACAAATCCCTCGCTCCAGAGAGTCAGTTCGTGGCGCCGAAGAGGCTCCTCCTCAGTCCACTGGCCGGCGAGAGACCGTTGGGCAGCCAGCGGCTGGACGCCTCGGGCTGAAGAGCCAAAGGATGCTTTCACAAGCTACGCCGGGCAGTTTGCTTGAGAAAGTCCGCTTTTATCATCCTCTCCATTTCCTTCCACCTGCCTCCCCTTCATAATCCAACAGCACAAATCTCGGGTGGGTGCCCACAGCCGCAGGGCACACCGTTTTCCTTCTCTTTGTCCTCACAATCAGGACACCTTTGTTCCAGTGCTGGAGAATTATTCCAGTTTCTCTTTCCAGATTAAAAAAAATAGTTTGCCAGCTCAGTTCCCTCAACTCGAGCAGCTTGCAGAAAAGGGAAAGAAAGGAACCCGCAGGGACTGGCCAAAGGGCCCGGCCTCGTTTGTGGCAGCCAAGCAAGAGATCTTTTAACAAGGCCAGAGCTGTGTCCCTTGTTTGCAGAGGAATAGGAGTCCTTTGCTCCCGACAAAGTCTCCTTCTTTTGAATTTAATAAAAGTCACATGCAGGGAGAAGGAAAAAAAGCAGAAAAATAAATATCAGCCACCCCAGGTTTTTCCATGTGGTCGTGTGCAGTTTATAAACTTAGCAGCCATTAAACAAAACGTTTCTGTCCTGCTCCAGCCGTCGGTTTTCCTACAGAAGCTGCACGGAGCATAGTTCCAGGTTTTCTAAGCGTGGTATTACTGGTGAAAAAGGGCAAAAGGAAAACAAGGTCAGGTGTGACATTCGGCAAAACCTCACCGCGCATTTCACGGAAGTAATTAGCCGAAAAGACCGAAGGGGGGGGGGTTTGCCGCTAGTGGCGGCTTCAGAAGTTTGCTTCGTCCCCAAACTGCACGCAGAGAGGCCGTTTGCCAGCCAACTGCTTACACTACAGGCAAAATGTCAGCCGCCTGGCCGCGGCTTTCTTGGCAAAAGGCACCCGATTCGCATCCCTTCAAAGAGGCCAGCCGAGAAATTTAATTGCAACCGGGTCCTTTTTAAATGCCTTTTCTCCAAAGGGGAAAATAATAATTAAGCCGCCCTCTAGTGTTTTCACCAAATAAAAATACACAGGGGAAAAATGCAACCCCCCCCCCAAGAAGCCTCCAAGCTAGGCGGGGAAGAGCAGCAGAGCAGAGCCGCACAGAAACGCCAAGAGCTCTTTACGGGCTTTCAACGGCTGCAAAAGTCGCCCCCGAAGAGGAAACGTCAGAGAGCGTCCCCGAGTCTGCTGAAGGGGCCCGGCGCCAAGAGCGGGGACGGGGTGTTGGGGGGCTCAGAACCAACCTCGGCTGCGGGGGAGACGCGGAGTTCGGCGGGCGAGGCCGAGCGGGCCAGGCGGCCTTGGGGGCGGGGGCGGGGGCGGGGGCGGGGGCGGGGGGGGGGGGCAAGCGCGTGGCTTGGCATCCAAGAGCGCAGGGCGGCCAGGAGGAGAGAAGCAGCTGCGGGGTGTCTCCTCCGACTCGCGGGACGGCGAAATTTCCGCGGGGCTCGCCAGGGGGCCGAAGCGCAGGGCGGCGGCAGAACTTGGGGCAGCCGCCTCGTGCCAAGCGCCGCCGCCTCGCGACGCCCTTTCCTCCGCCCCGGCGGCCCCGGGCCCCAAGCCCCTCCCTCGCAGGCCGACTGACCGGCCCAGGCGCTCGGCTGCACGAGGCTCGGGGGCCCCGGCCGTCCGCCTCCGCCCGCTCCAGCCTCCCAGGTAACCCCGCGCGCCGCCCCGGCTGGGCTCGCTCCCCCTCGCGCCCTCCAGCCCCGGAGGGGCCCCGGGCACGCGCGGGACTGCGGGAGGCAAAGGGCCGAGCAGGCGCTGCCGACCCGCCCCTGCTCCCCTCGGGCCCGACTTTATACACAGCGCTGCCGCAGCCCGGGCGGGTCGCCGCCGCCGCGGTCCTAGCGCCCACGCGCTAGCGCCCCAACCCGGGACGCGAGTGGGCGCCGCGAGCCCGCCCGGCTGCAGTCCGGGGGAGGCGGGGTGCGCTGGGTAAGGCCGGCCCAACCCGCGAAGCCCACCCCGCCTCATGGCTTGGGGCGCCGTGTGAACCCACCTTTCTGGGCCCGCGCCGGACCTGCAGCCTCTCGCTCGCTCGTCCGCTCTCTTCCGAGCTGGGGGGCTCCGGACCCTGGCGAGTAACCCGGGGCGGTCGGGAACACCAGGCTCAGAAGGGCGGGTTGGATGGGGCGCGCCCTGGAGGCCCGGGTCTTTCCAGGCAGCAGGCCAGTTCTCACGCCCCCCTGCCCGACGGAGACCAAGTCCTTCCGCAAGGCCCTCTGGAACCCGCGGGAACCCTTTCTTACGAGCGTGGCCTCCCGCCGGGGGGTAGTGGGGGGCTGGAGGGCATTGGATCAGGTGCCAACCCACCCGGAGGACCCGTCTGGGAGGCGACTTGGCGACCCTCGGCCAGACCGTGGAGCTGAACGACCGGGCGGAAGGTCCGGTCGTACGGAACTCGCGGCCACGGGACGCGCCGCAGATGGTCCCGTTCGCGGGATTTGAGTTACTTCGGTTTATCTGTGCCCTCCGATCCGGAGATGTCCAGCGGTTTGCAGCAAACAGTGCATAGTAAGGGAGGACTCTGGAAACAAGGACGCCTCGCGGCCCCCACCCCGGGGCAGGATCGTCCCAATGCACCCCCGGCGGCTCCCTTCTTTCCCGAGATTCAGCAACCGACTCGGGCCGCCGGCACCCAGTCCCGTTCTTTTACGTGGGCGCCCGCCGTGCAAACGGGAGGGCTGGAAAAGAAAGGTCTGCTTTTGCGAGGCACCGGCTGCGTTCGCACCACGCAGTAACCTGCGAGCCAGCCACCATAATTTAGACCGGTGTTTTGTGCGAACATACTGCCCAGTCAGCAATTCTGTCCCAGAAAGCAGCTTCTCTTCCCTGCACCGCGGTTAGAGAGACGCGAGCGGGCAGCACGAACGCCGTCTGCGTGGGCGTGTGGACGTGGCGTGGCAGGCAGAGCCGCGCTTGGGCGTTGCCGGTGCCAGCCAATCAACGGCCGGCTCCGGTTCTCCGGCCAGCTGAAGCCACGGCCTGGCCAATCAGGCGCGGGCTCCCTCCCTCCCCTCCCCCCTCCCGCTCCCGGGGCACGTCTTTCTCCCCCGCGCCGGGCCGCTCGCGCGCCTCCGTTCCCCCCGCGTGGGTCCGCACCTGCTGAAGGCGGGACGCGGGGAAGAGCCGTTCCCACCGCCCTTCCTCTGCCTCCTGCTCCCGGGCTGGGGCAGGGAGTTGAGAGGCGTGCTCCGTAAGCCGCGGTAGCTTCCCGGTGGGGTTGGTCAAGGTGCGCGGCTGCGTGTGTGCGGCCTCCCGATGAGATGCACCGTTCGAGGCGCGGAAGGACGGGCGGAAGCGGGTCTGGGGCCGCCGGAGGCGTGACTTCAGTAGCTCGGTTTGCAGTGGCCTCCCCGGAGCGTAGTCCGCTGCGACTCCCAGATTCTCCTTCCACCCATACGGGCGAGGCCTCGGAGAGTTACTGCTTCCTTTGATGTACAGAACAACAACCCCACGCGGTAGGCTGGGTTGAGAGAGGGACTGGCCCAGCGTCACCCAGGGAGCTTCCATGCCTGGGGATGGGCTGCCCTGGGTCTCCCCACTTGTAGCCCTCCCCTCTTCTCCCAGCAACCGGAGGGGCTCGCCAGCCGCGGTCAGGAGTAGAAGCTGGTGCGACGACGAGGGCAAAGGAGCAGGCCCGTTCAGCCGGGTGAGACCCCCGCAGGAAATTGCTTGCATTCTGCAGAATCGTTGGATGTCGGGGTGGGAAGGGAGCTTAGGGATCATCTGGGCCAGTGCAGGGATCCACTGCTCCCACGGTGCCTTCCAGCCTGTCTCAACACCTCCTGCCAAGGAGAGCCCTCCACCTCCCAGGGCAGCCAGTTGCACTGTTAAATAACTAGGACATTTTTCTTGGAGCCCGGGCAAAATCTACTTCTGTGAACAGTATGTGTTTGCCTTCTCTCTCTCTCGGAGCCATGATGAACAGTTCGACCTGATGCCCTTCGGATTCTCAAAGGCCTCCCCACGGTCTTTGGTCTTATGTCCAGGCAGACATATCTAGCCATTTCTTGTAGGTCATTCCTTCCAGGACCCTTGTCATCTTGGCGGCTCTCCTCTGGATGCCCTCCAGTTGGTCTGAAACCTTGGAATGGGGTGTCCAAAACTGGACACATATTCTAGACGCTGACTCCCAAATTCAGAACAGAGAGGAACTACAGCTTCTCTTGATCATGACACAATTCTTCTCTTGATGCAGCTAGGATTGTGTTTGCTATCTTTGCAGCTGCATGACAGTGTTGGCTCATATTCAGTTTATGACTCCCTAACATGATCCTTTTCACATTCTCCCAATCCTGTGCTCATTGCTTTGATTTTTCCTACACAAATGTAGGACTTGTCCCTGGTTAAATTCATCTTGCTGGATTCTGCTCAGTATTCCAGCTCGTTGAGCTCCTGAAACTTAAAAATGTCCTCTAAGGTACTTAGGTGCCTCCCTATCTTTGGGTCTTCTGCATCTTATTTTATAATAATATTTTCCAAGTCCTCTGAATTATATATAGTTGATGAGCAATCCAGGGCCTAGAATAAAATCTGCAAAGTTCTGCCTGATATGTCCCTCCAGCTGAGCACAGAGCCATTGATGGATATTTGGTAGATACAAGCGTTCAGTTACTCTGTATCCCTCTGATAGGAATGTAGTTCTGGCCATATTTTGCCATTGTCTGTAGTAGAATCTTGTGGGGGGCTTCACTGAACGCTTTGTTGAAATTAAGGTATACTACATCTGCTGCATTCCCACTGTCAGCTAAATCAATCATTGTATCAAAAAAGGAGAGGAATGATTTCTTCTTGAGAAACCCCCCCCTCACTCCTGCCAAGCAACATGTTCTTTTCTAAATGCCACAACCTGTGCATATTCCCTGGTATTAAGAGGAGCTTGGACAGGTTGAAATGGTTTCCCTGTACATTGCAGACAGTTGGACTAGATGATCCTTCCAAATCTAAAATTCTGTGATTCCTGATCAAGGTGACCAGTGTAGTATGTATGTATGTATGCATGTACTTATTTATTTTTATTTTTATTATTATTATTATTTATTTTTATTATTAAACTTGTATGCCACCCGACTCCCAATGACTCTGGGTGGCTCACAACAATCAAAGAACTAACAAGAAAACCAATCAAAGATAGAAGATGGCAGGCACGATGAAGTGAAGGGCCAAGGCCTGGTGAACAGCCCGGTCTCCACAGGTCTTCTAGACAGCAGCAGAGCGGGGGCCACCTGAATCTCGGGGGAGCCTCGTTCCAGAGGGCAGGCGTCGGGATAGAGAAGGCACACTTCTGAGGTCCCGACAGATGGCGTCATTTCATTGAAGGAACCCGTATCGCGCCAACCTGGCGAAGCCTGTCCTGACCTCCTGCAGAGAAAGAGCCGGATTAATCCTCGGAGGCCAAGGTTCCGGGTCCTCGCCGTGCCGCGTCCCTCGACCTGCATGCTTCCTGCTCGGCCTGCGTGAGGGTCGGATCCTGGACAGAGTGCGACTGCCAGCTGGGCTCTCCAAGGCTTGGCATGGTTTGGGACCAGGCCATTCGGAAGACGAATTCGGGCTCTGCGTTTTTACGCTAGCCCAAGGTCCACTCCCAGGGCCGTTTAGGTACAAGGCCACCCAGGCAGGGGAGCACGTTGCTTCCCCAGGGCTGCGTTTGCGCCACAGGCCAAGCCGTAGCGCCCGTCCGTCTTTGCTGCCCCATCCTCTGCCCCCGCCCCGAGAGGTTGGCAATCCACCTGGCTCGGTGGGGAGCCTTTTTCAAACGTTTCACGCACTGTGTAGTTTGTTGTTGCTGTTGGACACCTGAAGCCCTCCTTTTAGTGTGGGGTGGGATTGCTTTTGTTCATTTCGAAAACGGCTCTCCCAGCCCCCAGCTGGCCCCACCCGCAGTGGGGCTCCTCCGTTTTATCTTTCAACGCCTGGTGCCGCATCCTTCCCGTATCTCGTGAGGCCTTTTGTGAAAGAGAAAAACACGTTGGCCAAGGGAGGAGATCAGCTTTGAGAGATAGGCAAAGACTTTGGCCCCAAAGAATCCCAACACGGGAGAAAAGCAGGGAGGGTGCGCCCCCCACGACAGGGGGCACAGCCGTATGTGGGAATGACCTTGGGAGACGGGGCTCAGAGGTGCTGCCAAGGGAACGGTCAGGTAAGAGAGGGCAGAGCCCGCAGCTGCATAGTTGGTTATCACCTTTAAAGCCCTACATGGCATGGGAGATTTGTCCTTTCAGACTTGCAAGAGTCTGTTAACGGAGCCTTACAATAAAGAAGAATTGGCTCATCTGGTCGTGTTTCCTGTCTGGCCTACCTGGGAAGGCTGACATCAAGCTGCGGGCTCAGCTGCCTTTTCTCCGACCGTCCCCTTGGTTGCGTCTCCTTGCCCAGCCTCCGGCGGCGGGGGGCCCTTCCCCAGGCGATCGGCTGCTTTGGAAGCCTGGGGTACCCTTGAGGCAAGTCGCCTGCTGCCTTGCTCTCTGCCCCGCTTCCCAGCCGGGGATCCGGTTCCGGCTCCATCCAAGCTGCGAGGGGGCCTGACCCTGGTCCGAGCAAGGCCTCCCTTGCTCTCCCATCGGCCACAGCCTGAAAGGGGGCCAGGCTAGGAAGCTGGGGGGGGGGGCAGGAGCTTTGGGAGGAGCAGAGGTGTTTCCAGGGCAGCCACGAATGCCATGCGCGGTTGGGAGTTGGCAAAGGGCACCATTGCCAGACGGCCCCTCACTTCTTTACTGGAAGGGAAATAAAATCCTGTGCGTACGGCCGGAGACTGGTAGCTCTGAAATTCCCCGTTTTCCCCAAGTCCTGCTGCTGCTGCTGCTGCGCCTGTGGTCAAGACATGCCTGGCTGCAAAAGGAAAGGAACCCAGCCTTTGACCTGGCAAATTAGGGGAACCAATTGAGGGGAGATCGCAGGCTCCCTGTGGGTGGAGGCTCCCAGGAGCAAAAGGGTCTCAACCTTGCCCATCTGCGGGGTGGGGGTGGGGTTGGGGGTGGAGTGGGAGGGGCAGGCAGCCCCCTTCATGAACCATCAAGATTAGCGAAGGGCATCAGAGCGGTATTTACAGCAAACAGTGGTCCCTGATAAGGAAGGCCTCTCTGCACCAGGTCTGCCCCCCTCCCAGCCTCATCAGCCTTGAAAGGTTTGCCTGCCCCCCCCCCCCTCAGCTTCTGCCAACCCAGGCGCTCCCAGGCTGCCTCACCCTGGGCCAGTGACTGGAAGCCGAGCTCAGAAAATCATCCTTTGCTTCCAGGGCAGGGGGGGAGGGATTCAGCCCCTGGTCCCGCCCCAGGGCTCTCCTGGTGGGGGGGGGCTTCATGCCTGCCCCCCTCTATGAGGGGTAAAAAAGGGCTGTGGGCTCCTGGGGGACCCACGCGTTCCTCCCGTTGACAGAAGAACCGCAACATTCGTGCCCTGCCAAGGCGATGTGGGGCCGGGCAATGAGGTGCAATGTGAACATGGCCACAAGCTTTATAAAGCCAGGTTAAGTGCAACCCCGTTTCCTTCATGGGGTTCTGGGCGGGGTGGGGCGGGGGAGGAATTGAGTCTCCTTGAGATGCCAACCCCTGTATGGAGCTGCCCAAAGGCCAGTGGGCACGGCCTCCTCCCTGCCCCACGTGAGCAGCCTCAGAAAACCCCCTCCAAAGGCACGGGGTGGTGTTTTGAGTCCCAACCCTGCCCTGTTTACTAAACCTGGCCTGTGCCGGCTTCAAGCCTCGGCGTTTGTGGGCAAACACTTGGCTGTGGTCGGGGACACGCAGCAAAACTGCCCTGATTACAGTCAGCAGAGGGACCGGGCCAGGTTGACCTCCGGACTCTGCCGCTTCCGGCAACTCGGAGCCAGCCGGCTGCGGACGGCCCAGCCTCGTCTCCCAGGCCTGCCCCACAGGAAGGGTTGGGGAACGGTCGGTGTGCCATACCAGACAGGGAGGGAGATTTTGTAAATCTTGGATTTGCCACATTCGGATGCCAAGGCCACCAAACAGATCTGACCCCTCCCCTCTCTTTGCCCCCCTCTCCACCTCTTGGCGCTTGCAGCAAGGGCTGAAGGTCACATGCAGGATATTCAGGTAGACTGCTCCTCAGCCAAGCAGCTCCACATGCCTATCTTAACATGGCTAACAGCTAGTCCTGCCCTGGGAATTTGACTAATTTTAAAAGCACCTAAGTTAGTGGCCTTGTCCTAAATGAAAAGGAGGGGAGCTTGGCCTTTCTGAACTACCACTCCCAGCATTCCTCACTGCCACCTGCATTGGATGAGGCTGCTGGGGGTTGAAGTCTGACAGCTGTTAAGGGGCCACCAGCAAGGGATGGGGGAGTCCATTGTTTATGCATGAATGAATGACTGGGGAAATTTTAATTAAGCAGACATCTGTTGGGGGAGTAACTCGCCAAGCACGTCCCTTTCGTGAAAACCCTGAATCAGTGTTTCTCAACCTTGGCCACTTTAAGATGTGTGGACTTTGACTCCCAGAATTCCCCAGCCAGAATTCCATTTATTGGAAATATTTTTGCTGGCTGAGGAACTCTGGGAGTTGAAGTCACACAGCTTGAAGTGGCCAAGGTTGAGAAACCCTGCTCTGGAGCAAATCCTAGAAACCAACCTGTAAGCCCCCTGAGACCAAGACGGATTTGCCATTAGGCTGACCGCCGTTTTGGATCGGGTCACTTTCTTGGTAGATTGTGGAAATGCTGCAAAGGCAATATATCTTGGCTTCAGCAACTCGTCTGGTAAACCGAGACCTTCTCTCATTAAGTGAACACATCGTGGATGGCATGGCGATTGCTTGGATCCACACCGGGCTTGGAAACCTGTACCCTAAGAATTCTCACCAGAACCAGGTGTCAGGGTCTGTCCTGGGCTGACCCTGTTCAGTGCTGCGTATGATCCGGCTTTCGTTTGGATTGAAAGAGGGCTCCGGGGCTCCTACTGTTATCGATTCACAGAAGCATCCCTGAGTTGGAAGCCCCAGGATCGGTGCAGGAATCTAAATTAAGGGATCCCAGGCGGATGGTGGTCCCGCCTCCACTCAGCCCCCCGTGACAGCAGGCTGCCCGCTGTCTCACTGGGGGTTGCTGGGTCCATTGCCAACCGCTCTCACGCACGCCAACAGGCACCAGGAGTCTCCCCTCCTTTAGCCCGGTGGGCGTATAGTGAGGGTCCAGGGAATAGACGAAGTGGATGGACGGAAGAGTCCAGCTGAGAAGACTGGCACCAGGTGGCACCTCTGCCGTTGAAGGGGGCTGGTGGGAATGGCGTGCACAGATTTTCCGGCAGAAGAGCCACACCACGCTGCTGGGTGGCGGCTCGGACCTCCAGGCTTACGGGGCAGGGAAGCGGAGAGCTTGGTTGAGCGTGGCGAGGAGGGATGAGGAGGGATGCCTGGGAAGCCGGACTGAGCCCTGTCCACTGGGCCCAGGAGGGGCCTTTCCCAGACTCCCATTGGCTTCAACTGCCTCCCGAAGCTGCCGCCTGGTGGCTCTGACCAGAACAGCGGCCACAAACGCTGCCGTCCGATTGACCACCTTCCCTGGATGAGGCATAGACCTAGGGCCCCTGGAGGGCCAGCCCTGAGGCAGGATCTCAGGGTCCAAGAAGAGGGTTGCATCAGCCCTGAGGTCACAGAGCCCCCCTCCTCCTGCCCTGCTGCACAAGCCCAGTGGGCAGGCTGCCCCATGGTGCCCTGGGCCACCCTGGCCCTCGTGGCCACCAACGTGGCCCTCTTCTGCCACCCCATCTACCCCCCCAGCAGGGCCTGCCTGAGCGTGCGGACCGTGTGGGAGCAGGGCCAGTGGGGCCGGGTGCTCTGGGCCCCCTTCCACCACCTGGGCGTCTGCCACCTGCTGGTCAACATGAGCACCCTCCTCTGGCTGGGCTGGGGCCTGGAGCAGGAGATCGGCACCCTCCGGACGGGGGTCCTGCTGCCGGCCCTGGGGCTGGCGGGGGGGCTCCTGCACCTGATGCTCAACGCCCTGCTGGCGCTGGTGACGGGGCAGCCCTGCTACTGGGAACACTGTGCCGTGGGCTTCTCAGGTGCGGCTCCCCTCGGTCCGCTTGGAGGCCCAGGCGCAGCGGGAGGCGGCTGCGCCCGGGTGTGAGCCGGGACGTCTGGAAAGGCGGCAGACGGGGGGCCATGGAGGGGGGCATCTGGAGGGCCTCTGACCCAGCTGTGGGTCCCTGCCCTTAGCTGCACTTCTTGGGCCACAAAGCCCGTGGGCACAACGGGAGAGGGGGCTTTCCTCCTGTGCTGCTCCCGAGGGCTCCTTCCTGGGCTGTTAAGAGTGCATGAAATTGGGAGGATTGGTTGCCCTTTTCTCTCTCAAGGTTCGAGGAAGCCGCCTCAGCCGTCCAAACAGAAGTGGAGGGACGGTGGTTCCCGGAAGGGCCATCTGTGGGTGCCAGAATGAGCAAGGGGGGGGGGTTGGGTCCAGTTCCTCCCTCCTGCCTCAGGTGGGGCCCATCCCATTTTGTCCTGATGCACTGCAGGGGTCCTCTTCTCCTTGGAAGCCATGGGCAGACAACTGGAACCCTTCCCCGTGGCAACCATGGCCTCAGGCATCGCCATAACAACCAGATGGCTCTGCATCCTGGAATGCCTGGGCCTCGCACTTTTTTATCCCAGGTAAGCATGAACACAAGGACCTAAGGCTACTCTCGGGGGATCAGGCTAAGGCCCCCTCTTAATCCAGCAATGGAGACCAACCAGATGCTTCTGGGGCGCTCCCAAGCAGGAGATGGAGATGCTCCCCTGCAACTGGGACTTGGAGGCATCTGCTCCCAAACTGGAGGCAGCGTTGGGTCTTCAGGGCTGATAGGAAGGCCTGTCCCCCATGAATCCCCCTTTAAGGCCATTCCAGATAGTGGCCACCACCAGGTCTTGCGGGAATGAAGTCCACAGACTGTGGGAAGCTAAGGCGAGCCCTGTTCCATCAGCCCAAGGGCCATCCTAGGCCAGATGCCTCCAAGGAGCTCCCAAGCAGGAGACGGAGATGTTCCCCTTTCCCACTCTTGTTCCCCTGCAAGTGAGATTTGGAGGCATCTGCTCCCAACCTGGAGGAACCCCAGAGACTTCAGGGCTGATAGGAAGGCCTGTCCTCCATGAATCCCCCTTTAAAGCCATTCCAGATGGTGGCCACCACCAGGTCTTGCGGAAATGAACTCCACAGATTGTGAGAAGCTAAGGCGAGCCCTGTTCCATCAGCCCAAGGGCCATCCTAGGCCAGATGCCTCCAAGGAGCTCCCAATAACATGCCTTACAGAATTGTCCTAGGCATCTTCACCTTGATGGCTTCCTTAGTATCTTTAAGGCACCTGATGTCCTGCTGTTCTGGGTTTAATTAAGAATTAAAGAATTTAAGTTGGATGTGGAGGCACCTACTCCCAACCCTGGGCCCGTCTCCCAGCCTGGCCTACCTCACTGGGCTGCAGGAGAAGAGCAACACCCACGGCCACGTTAAGCTTCTTGGAGAACAACTGGGCGCCTGGGCTGCTCCACCCCTCCCCCAAACATGGAGTTGTTGGCAACGACCACTTTGGGGGAGCTCCAGCGAGGAGAGCAGCATGGCACTGCCAGGGTGGGCAGGAGATGGGTGCCACGGTCCAGGTACGGCTGCAAACAGGTCCTCGTGTGCTTCTCTCCCTGGACACAGGAGTTCCTTCACCGGCCACCTCTCCGGGATCCTGGTGGGGCTCGCTCTCTCCGGCACCCAGCTGCTCAGCGACATCACCTGAAGGACGTGCCCCCTCCGGGCACTGGGCGGATGAAGCAAAAGCAGGCGGCCAGTCACCACTCCTCCCCTGCCCCCAAAATACAGCCTCTTCCAAGCCGCTCTGCATTACAGTGGCGTCTGTGGGTGGGGAGGGGCCGTGCCGGGCTCACCCTCGGGCACCCCGGCAGACCTCTGGCGACGGAGCTCGAGCGCCTCCCCAGGTGCCGGAACCCAAGTGGCCCAGCCGCAGCCCCCAAAGCAGATGCTAGGCACGGGGGGCATGGGGGTGGCAGGGACTGGGGCCCTGGCAGTGGAGCAAGCCCTGTGGCCGCTGCTGAAGGAAGGGCATGATCCCTCCTGGTTGGCTTATGCCGGTTCAGCCTCTAGGGCTCCCCAGCCGGGCAGAGGCCAAGCCCGCTCGTCAGCCCCAGCCAGCCCTGCGCCCCAGGGCGAGGAACGAGGAGCGCTGCCCGGTGACACTGGAGCTCCATGGAAGGACCCTGGGTCTTTGGAGGACAGCAGGAGGTGCCTTCCGCATCTTGTTCCAAGCAAGCATCACTGTAAACCCCCATCTCATTCCTTAGTCATCCCGTGCCATCTGCACGCAGCTCACGGGCTCTGACTGGGCTCTAGCCTGAAGCCCACAGCGCAGACCCAGCTGGTCAACGGGTGCCCGCTCGGGCTAAGCGTTGCCAGCTGGGGACACACACACACACACAGATATTTTGGCATCTCAGGTTGCCTTCCATGTGGAACCTGGAGACTGGGAACGGCCATCCTGGGTGCATCCCTTGAGAACATCGCACACCCCACCCGTCTCCAGGGATCACGGGGGGGGGTGTCTATGGGGGGGCACTGCTCCAGGCCACCTGACGGGAAACCTTGGGACACCGCTGTTTTTGCAGGTACAGACAAAGAACTCGGCACCAGCGCGGCTAAATACTTTTTTTTCCCAGATAGACATTTATAGACATTTTGAGCGCAACACATTTTGTGTTATATATTTTGTGAGTATATAGATATAGCTTTAAAAATGTAGTCCATATTTTTCTTGAAAATATAAACTCCAGTCTTCTTCAAGGGAGCAGGGGAAAGGATCGGGGTTACGAAAACTAGCGTGGGGAACCCGGACGGGCGGAGAGCGTTCCTCCCGAAGAGCCCCCGGACGGAGCGCTGCGAGCGGACGAGGACATGCAAGGCCCGGAGCTACCGCGCAACCAGAGACACAAAACCGGGACCGTCTGTTCACCGAAGCGGCGGTGCTTCTGCTCGGTCGCCCAGTTCCTAAGGCTAAGCAAGCGTCTTTGCTTCCAGTCCTGACTTTCTGTTCGCAGTCAAGCGGAGGTTAAATTCAGCCCAGTCGGATTTTCTGAAACCCTAGAAAAAAGAACGTGACGCGGGCTCGCTTCTGAAAGCTGGGCAGCACACAATGCCGCTTCTGAACACTGAAGTCAGCAGGCACTGATTGACAAGAGGGGTCAGGGGCGGAAGACTCTGGAGGGCAGCTGGACCCTGGCTCTCGTCTGGCAGGGGGAGGGAAACGGGGGGGGGGGGGTGAGGAGAGCGGCACCTTGGAACAGACCCCGGGAGGGAGCTCTCGTCCCTCGGGGAAGCCCAGGTCGGTCCCCCAGGGCCTCCGGCCAGGGGAGGCGGCGGATGAGCGCATCCACGCAGGAGGACGCTGCGGGTGGGCCTGTCCGCTCCCAAATTTGGACCTCAAAGCACAGAAAAGGCTCCAAACCATCTTGCACACGACCACCTCAGCCGGGGGAGCAGCAGACCCTCCCCCAGCTTTCCCTTTGAAGAGGAGATTGGTGAGGGGGGGCAGCCCACGGTGCTACGGTTGGGGGGCTGCAACTCCTGGTTCCTTCTCTTTATGGCTTCCGCAGGGCGTCCCGGCCGATGGGGCACACGGAACCTCCCACCGAGACTCACTAGGTGAAGCGTCCCTGACCCCCCTGCTTCCCCCCAGGTTTAGTGCAATAAAATTGTGAGTGCAACGAGGGGACGGGCAGCCGCCGAGGGGTCTCTAGCGTCGTCTCCCGGTTAGCCTTCCCATGGCCAGACGCTGCCCGGTGGATCTAAGGGGCGGGCGGGAGCGGCCAAAGAGGGGGAAGGACGGAAAAGTGGCACCGGAATGCACAAAGACCAGGCCGGGCACTGCCCGTCCCTTGGTGGGCCAGGGGCAGTAACAGCAAGGGCTGCTGGGAGACCGGGGGGGGGGGAGGAAGCAGAGGCGAGGCGAAGGGGCGCCTGAGCTGGAGCAGACCGGCTTCAAGGGCCTCTCAGCAGGCTCTGCGGTGGGGGGGGGACTGCACTGGACTCCGGCCTCCCCACTCCCCGCAGTGGGAACCCCTCTGATGCTTCACAGGGTTTCTTCGACCTCTGCTGCCACCCCGCCTGCCCCATCCGCCCGCCCGCCTGCCCCTCGGGTCCCGGCTGCCCGCAAGACCCGCCACACGTCCCTTCGTCTCTTCCAAGGCGGGGGCCCCTGTTCCTGGGGACGGAGGCCCCGCTATGCACCCTTGAGGCAGGTCGAGGGTCTCCGCCGACTCCGGATGCCGGCGCTAGGAGAAAGGGTTGGTGGGGGGGTGCTTTGCCAGGGCGAAGGGGGGCGAAGGTGCGGCGGCCATTGGGTTCTGCGGGAGAGACAGAAAGACACCCGAGTACAGGGGGAGGCAGAACGCCGCCACACGCTCCGGCTGCAGGGCGAGACACCAAGAGGCAACCCAGAATCCTTCCAAAAAGCGTCTTTTTGCCACTTCAGGAACGAGCCCTTATTTACCCAAACCACGGGGGAGGGAGAAGGCCGCCTTACCACGAAAGGATTGGTGGAATAGCCGGTGGGGGGCCCAAGCGGCCTCGGTCCATCTCTGGCTGCAGGAAATCCACCGAAGGAGGACCCTGAAACCAACGAGGGGAGTCAGGCCCACAGCCCTTCCCCCCACCAGGGGCCCCACCCAGCCGGGAGGGAGTTGGCATTCACCCTGAAGTCTCCCCAGATTCAAAGTCTTTCTGAATTTACATGAGGCTTCTTCTAGTCCAGACAGCCCAGGGACCGGTGCTCAACTTGGAGAAGCTGCGCCCCAAATTCTACAGGCCCACGGCAAAGTCGTATTGGGCCCTTGAACCCAGAACTGCATTTTCAAAGGAGCCCTGGTTATCCACGAGGCAGGCGACTAGCAAGCCGTTTTCCCGGCGCGCTCCGCTTTGCGCCGAAAGCAGCACTGGGGGCACGCGCTTGCCAATGCAGCGAACGCCTGGAAACTCTGCGTCCTGAGACTGACATGAATTGCACAAATGAGGAAACTCTGCGGAAGTCGCCTGCTGCAGGGACTACCCATGGGGGAAAGAAGGGGAGACAGGCTGGAAGACCGGGGGGCCCTTTTCAGGCCCGCAGAGGGGCTGCTTCGCTGACGGCTCCGATCCCCCGGAACGGCCTCCCTCTGAAACGGGACCGGCCCCATCCGTGACGGCCCTCCGGAAGCCAGTGGCAGCCGGGTTACTCCACAAGGCTTTGGCAGGCAGGGTCACGCAGCGAGGCGAAGCCAATCAGGATTAACTGGATTTTAACTTTAACTCACCACGGGCGCTGGTTTTTACAACGGTTAGGACCTGCAAGAGCCGTGGCTGCACGTACATTTAACAAACACGCACGGGCTTCTTGAGGAGAGGGGACAGGCCAGTTGCCGATTTCTGACCTCCCGTCACAACCCCCCCGCGAGTGACTCCCTCTTACCGCCATTGTGCTGTTGACCCACAGCTCCTTGCGTGGGGAAGAACAGCGGCTCCTGCTGCAGCGGGGAGGCAAAAGCGCCGGAGAGGGGGGAGGCCGAGAAGCCGCCGGGAGACCCAACCAGGAAGGTGCCTGCAAGGAGAGGGCCCGAACTGGAGGAACGACGAGGGCCCCCTTCTCCCCTTCCCCCCGAGCCTCGCCTCCCGGCCGGGGCTTCTCCCAGGAAACCGCTCCGGCGCCCGCCTCGGGGCTGGGCCCAGCACGCTGCTGCCCTGTGGGCC
The DNA here is from genome assembly GCA_023362775.1 of Charina bottae. Lineage (NCBI taxonomy): Eukaryota > Metazoa > Chordata > Lepidosauria > Squamata > Charinaidae > Charina > Charina bottae. Next base: position 4,627,407 of record JALMGJ010000036.1, read on the forward strand.
CCCCGGCACTGCCAGCCTGGCTTCTTAGGCAAAGTTCTTACTGAACTGACCACGGCCAGAGGAAGGGGGCTCCCTCAGGGGCGCTTTCTGTTCAAAGCCGCAGCTTTTGAATTGGTCGATCCACTAATTAAGTTCACGAAACTGACCCCGAGAGTTAGGCGATACAAACACCGATTCTCCACGCGGAAACCGTGAGGCTCCAGAGAAGATGGGCGTCACGCTCAACACCGGGAGGGAGGAGTCAGGCAGAGAGAGGGGGGGCTCGAGGGGGCTCATTTCGGGGGTGCCCCGCAAGCCAGACGGGACCCACCCCCCCGGGATCCTCCTCAGGCCGGGGAAATAGAGCCTTCCTTCCTTCCTACCAGGAAGGAGCAGCCGATCCCGCCGGGCCTTGGCGCTGCGGAACAGGAGGGCACCTCGGGGGGCCACGTTCAGCTGGTCCTTTGGCAAGGGGGGGCGGGGATACTGTTCTGGCAGCAAAACCCAGGGGTCCCGATGGAAGTGTGGGCAAATCCAGTGAAACAAATTAAGCCCCTCTTCTTCCTTCCTCGAGGGCCGAGGGCCGACTCCCATGCCCGCTTCGGGCAGGGAAGGCTTACCTGGGGCCAGGCCGTTGGTCTGGAAGGGGTTGGTGGACGGACGCGTGGGCTGGGGAGCAAAGGGGTTGGTGCAGGTCGGAACTGCAGGCGAGAGGAGAGGGGGGATAAAGGGACTCTGGCGCCCGAAGTCTGCCCCGCCCGAACCGCCAAGGAGAGCTACTTACCCCCGAAGGCCGCAGCAGGGCTGGCTGGGGGCAGAACGGGGGGCTGGCCGAGGGCTCCGAAGACGCTGCCAAAGGAAACGGCAGTTCAGCTCAAGGAAGGGCGGCCGCGATACAGCCAGGAGGACCGAGGCCGCAGTTCCCCGCTCGGCCTCCGTGGCGAGGGGCGACCGAGGGCGGGAACCCCGCGGCTCGAGGGGAGCTACCTGCTTGGGATCCCTCCCACGCGGAAGGCTCCGCCCAGGCTCGGAACGCCCACGCCGGGCTGGCTGGCAGGAGAGGCGGGAAAGGCTCCCATGTGGGCACCGCCTGCAGGGGAAGGAAGAAGCGCAGAAGGCCCTTTCAGCGTCCAGGGCGGCAGCCAAGGGCTCCAAGAACTCATTTAGCTGGAGAGCCTGCTCATTACGAGCCCACTGAGGAACCAAAGCAGGTCCCGAAATTCTCGGTTTTAGCGCAACCGCTTTCCAAAGTTGCTTGGCAGAGAGCCCCCTCCCTCTCCTTCACAGGGTGCCCCCTGCAGCCCAAGAGGAGCCTCCTGTGCCAGAACTGTTCTTCTTACTCCCCCGCAGCGCGAGCTGAGAAACCGCCGGTTCAGCTAACGCTCCTCGGACGAGGCTCCCAGGGACGGCCAAAAAGGCAGAGTCGCCGCAACCCGAACCCGGCTCTGCCTGGAAGCATCAGGGATCCAAGCCGCATCCCAGCGACGTCGGAGGATCTTTCCCAAGGCCGGGGGGGGGGGGGGAGCATTTGAGGTTACCTGCAGCGACCGGCTGACTCTGGAAAGGGCTCTGGCCGGGGGCTAACGGGTCCCCGAAAGCCGACGCTGCGGGGCTTCCTCCAAAGGCATCGAAGCTGGGGAAGGCTGTGCGGGCCGGCACCTGGCCTGAGAGCGCAAGCGGGGGGGGGGGGGGACACAAAGGCATCGCTCCAGCTCAGAGGACCACAGATTCCTCTCCGGGCATTCTGGCGCCCACTGTTTTAAGACAGCCCCCTCCTACCGCTTTCCAGCACAGACTTTGCCCTTTGGGGGTGGGGGGGCAGGGACTTGAGCAGCCACCTGAGCCCCAAAATCAGGGCAGTCTGTGCGAATCCAGTCCCTCTGCCGCAGCCTGCAACCGAGCCGCACTTAACGCCAATCCACCCGGTCCGCGCTGTGATCCATTCGGGCCTTCCTGCAACCTGCTGTCCGCCGCAACCTCCGCCAGCTCACTGCTGACCCCAGTTCCAGATTGTTCGTCAGCCGCTTACAAGCCGGGTGCTCGATGGCCCCCCTCAGAGCACCTCTCCCCCTTGAGTCGGCCCATCTCGCTCCCCCGACAGCCCCTTCCCCGCACTCAAGGCGGAAAGGCTCCCCAACGCTCAACCAGGAAGACCCCCCCCCCCGACGTCCAGCAAGACGGAGCGGGACTCACCTCCGAAGGCAGGGAAGGCAGGCCCGGGCGGGGGCCCCGCAAAGGGGTCACCCCCGATGTCCGCCAGGAGGTCAGTGCTGGCCTTTTTGGCTGGCTGAGCGGCCTGTGGCGGGGCTTTCTCCAAGGCCTGCAAGAAAAGGGGTCCCCTGGGAAGCAGAAATCCAGCCCCACAGCAGCAGGTGCCCTACCCTGCAGCAGTGTTCCTCACCCTGGCAACTTTAAGATGTGTGGACTTCAACTCCCAGAATTCCTTGCTGGCTGGGGAATTCTGGGAGTTGAAGTCCACACATCTTAAAGTTGCCCGGTTGAGGAACACTGCTCTACGGACTCCGCTAAGCAAGTTGCTTCCGGCTGTGGAACGACGCAGGGACGGGTTCTAGTGGCTATGGGGGGTGGGGGGGGCTCTTCTAGCCCTGGAGTGACTGAGGCTGCGGAGCTGCCTGTAGCAGCAGGGGCCCTTGGCGTGTGGGGAGCAGAGCTGCTGCCCTCCCACAAAGGGTCAAAGGGTCGCCAGCCTTTCCTCAAAGCGCCATGCGGGCTGCCAGATGGGGACCCTCTCTGGAAGAGCGTGGGGGGCTCAGGAGCAGCGCCGGCCGTGAGTGCGAGGAGGGAAGCCCTGGTGGGAGGCGCAGTCCACAGCCACGGCCCTGCCTTTGAGCAGCTGGACGCCGAGGAGCCACGGGCCAGGGAACCGACGTCGTTCTACCCACCGCCCCCAAGGCGCTAGGCACATGGCCCCTGCCAGGACCCCCTGGCTGAACTGGCACCCCAGCGTATTGGGTGAAGTCAGCCCTCTGGAAAGAGGGATCTGCGTGAGAGAACAAGGATGGGAGAGGACCTTGGCGCCCCACCTGAGCCCTCTTCTTAGCCAGCAGCTCTAACCTGGGGGGCCTTGGCTGCCGACTCCCCCAGCAACGTCTGGGCCTCCGCAGGGGACCTCTGGACACTCGAGGCGGCTAAGCTTTTGGCTCGGTCCGGCGACACATACCTGCAAGGAAAATTGGGGGAAGGTGTCCCACGCTGGTGGCTGCGACTTCCCCCCCTCCTTTTCTTTTCCTCTTTATCAGTTTATTCCACGGGGGGAGAAGCTTCTGCCTGCATATTGCCTTTCAGCCCTCTGACCCTGCGCCTGATTTGTGACAGTTAAGTTCTGTCTCCAAGAGACAGTTTTCTCTTGGAGAAAAGGCAGGATGGAGGTTTAACAGACCAAGTTACATTTTTGCTAGGAAATCAGAAATTTCACAATTCAGTTCTTTCAGAACTCCTTGGTGGATGTCATCCATACCCTGGTGGTGTTTCTCAAGATGTCCAGGAATATTTTTTCTTGTTACAAGTCAGTGAGTCCAGATGGCGTCCACCTGAGAATTCTTACAAAGGGGAAATTGCTGACCTCCTTTAGCAAAAATATAGAGGACTGGAGGACTGAAGGAAACAGGGTGGAGGACTAAAAGGAAACAGGGTGACACCAATTTTTAAGTAGAAGCTCATGGAAGATCTTGGACATTAGAGGCGGGTCTGCTTAACGTTTGTTCTGGGACAGCTGGTAGCAAAGGCAGCCAAAATCAATAGCTAAGCACGCAGAAGAAGAAGGGAAGGGAAGTCAGCAGGGATTCCACGAAGGTCAATCCTGCCCCACCAACTTTCTCGAGTGTTTAAGTGGAAGACAGGCATATCTAGGATCTTAGGCTTCAAGGCTCAATCTCATCTCCAGATTATGGGCAGCCTGTACAAGCCCTGGGAGTTTTTGTAAGAATGCACTCAAGTCTCAGGTAACTGGTTTTGTGGTGAGGACAGCGGAGCTGCATCCTACTGTTTCTTACTGGACTCTGTGTTGACGTTTTAAAAAATAATCTCTTTGGTTAACCTTTCTGCATGTTGGCTGGCTAGTAGAAATCAACATGGACCACCAACCCACCTACTCTCGTGGCCCTGGGATGAAAAAACAAGAGAACAGAGTGCCCGTTTTGAATCCCCACCGTTGTCTATGGATGAAGCACCCAACCGTTACCAAAGTTTGCTCTGCTGGAACATAACCAAATAAAACATTTCAATGGAATGTCTGAATTGATCTCTTCTGTTCTGAGTGAGCCCCACCCATTTTCAGCTTCACGCAAACCCCTATGACACGCACCGATCAGGACAATAGATTCTGCAGGCAGAATCCAGAGCCCCACAACAAGCCTCACTTTAGGGTCGTTCCCCCACCGCCCCCACTTTCATTCTCACCATCTTTTCTTCTCATATTTCTCCTGCAGAAACTCCTTCACTTTCTGAGGGTCCTGAGAATCCGGCAGCAGGGACGACCGTGAGTCAAAAGAGCCCAACCAGATCTTCCGACAGACCTGGGATGGGGATCCGAATGAGAGGAGAAAGCTACGGATTAGGACTCTACGATTCTTTAGGAAGCAAATTCATTTAAAAGGTTATACAGGAAGTCCTCACTTAACAACCATTCATTTAGTGACAGTTCGGACTTATAACGGTGCTGGAAAAACCGACTTATGACCGTCGCAGCACCCTGTGGTCACATGATTGCCATTTCGACCTTCCCAGCCGGCTTCCGGCAAGCAAAATCAATGGGGAACCGCGTGATTCGCTTAATGACCATCGCAAAAAAGGTAAAATCAGGTTGGATTCACTTAACGACCGCTTCGCTTAGCAACCAACACGTCCCAATTGTGGTCTTTAAGCAAGGACTACCTGTAACTGAGAAGCGTAACTCCGTATGGGACAGAGCCTCCCTACCTGTTGCAAGAGAGCGCTGGTCTGTTTGGCTAGATTGGTTTCTAAAATGTCGATAGGCTTTCGGCATTTTATATGCACATGCAGTTTACACGCCCTCGCACCTCTGGAAAAATGGTGCGGAATCGAAGCCTGCGCCTTCAACGGCACCTTCCAACGCGAGCAGCCGAGACCCTCACTCACCTCGTTCCCACGGGACTGGAGGAACTGCACCTCGCCCTCCGCGAAGGTTGTCATGGAGATGGACTTCACCCGGTGGGGGGGGTTCAGGCCACGGCTACATGGGGTGGGGGAAGAGGAAAGCATTCGCAAGTTACAGGCGCTGGCCGGAGCCGCACGTTCCTTAGGGGAGGACGGGGCTTGGCCAGGGGACGCACCTTGGCCAGAGAGCCACAGGGGCCGGCGGATGACCGTTCGCCACCCCGCCAGGACCCGCCACCCGCCCACCTTGTGCCCACAGATCCAGGTCTCGGCCGAACAGAGCCAAGAAGCTCTGTCCAGGTCCTGCCCGCAGGCTCTTCCTGGCTCAGCCATTTCCTAGTTTCCACCCTTTCGAATGGCTGGCTCCTCTTTGGCCCGCGGCAGTTAATTATTAAAAGCACCAACAACAAGTCCTCAGAGCGCCCTGCAAAGAGGGGAAGAAGGGAACCCTCTCTGGCAACTCTGAGACACAGCTGAACGTTGCTGGGGAACACGGGGGCAGGAGGGGAGGGCAGACCGGCGTCCCAAACCGTTCTGCAATTCCTTTCCACGACCCAGACACATTCCCCAGCCGATCTTCATGACAGAAAATGAGGTGTTGGCTAAAACCCATCATCGCCACCCACGCTCCGAGGACACACAGCTCCAATTTCAAAGCGTTCTGTATCCCTTTGAGATGCCCTGTCAAATTAGGCCCGTCCCAAAGGTGACTCTCTTCATGCCTTGCAGCAGACGGGCACGTTGCGGCCCACCTTGAGCCCGCCTTGAGCTTTCCTGGAGGCTTGCCAAGCCCGCACCTGTCTTCCTTCCCCCAAGTCCCAGCCTGCTTACTTTCCTGGCATCTTCCCCAGACTGCTGAGGGCCCCTTCACAAGGTTCGCGTGGCCAGCAGTCCTTTTCAGTGCTGGCTCCCCACTCTCTGCCCCCCCAGATGGCCCCAACCTTTATTTTTCACCAGCGAGTTAAGATAATTCCGTTTGAACGGGCTTTGAGACCTTGCTTGTTCTTCTTGGCAGGGTTTTGTTTTATTTTATCTTACTGTTACCTGCCCAAAGTAGATTAGGATTGGGGCAGGATATAAATACTGGAAATAAACAACGAACTCAGGTGAAATTGACAGTTGAGAGGGATTTCCGGAGCTGTTCACAGGTACAACAATGTTTGGGTTGGGAAAGGCTGCCAGGAGGGCACAGACTGTGACTCTTTGAACTACTGCAGCTTCCGTCCTCCAAGAACGAATTAAGAAGGGCAGTGCCTGGGTACAGAAAAGCCTCTGAGCTGCAGACAATGCTCACGTTGCCTTTCTCTAGGTAAACCAACATTTGAAGCAGGATCCGATGAAGGCAACGGACTGCCCAGGAAAAAAAAATGCGTAGCTGCTACTTCCTGTATTCCCCACTTCAGCTCTTGAAAGGGCGGGCATCCACCCGGGCCAGCCAGAGGGCCGCCTGCGGGGGCTCCGAGACCAGAATAAACAGGGCTTCCTTCCGAGCTGCTCTGCCTGGCAGAGGGTCTTCCGAAGCCTCTTTCCACCGGCCTGGCAGGTGCGCTGCTGCCTCCCCAAAGCAGAGCGCCCAGAGCGAGCCGGTGCCTTCAGCCGGGGGGGGGGTGTGTGTGCGCGCGCGTGCTCCCCCTTGTCCTCGGCACCCAGGCGCGGCTGCTGGGGGAGCATCTGGCCTCCCTAATGCCAAGGGCCGCGCGGCAGCCGGAGGACGCCCGGGGCGGGGCGGGGCGGGGCGGCCCGGCCCAACCCAGCGCCCCCAAGACCCCCGCCCGCGCAGGAGGAGGGCAAGGCCGCCCCGGCCCCCCGGCCGCCCCACTCACAGCGCGCCCGAGCAGGCGGTGCAGACGAAGCTGCCGATAGTGATGTCCACGTAGGTGACGCCGCGCTGGCCGCACTCGAAGCACAGGCGGCTGGCCGGCTCCGAGCTCACCAGCTCCCGCACCCGGCGGGACCACACCTCGGACTCCGAGTCCCGCGGGGAGCCCGGCTTCCTCGGCCCGGACCCGCTCGCCGCCGCCGCCGCCATCCGGGCGCACCGGAACTCCTCGCTGGCTCCTCGCTCACCCGCGGGCTGCCGCTGCCGCCGCGCATGCGCCGGGGCCGCCCACCTCGGACGGCGCATGCTCCGCTCGACTCGCGCGCACCGTTAGACCCCCCCGGAAGAACGGCGGGGGGGTCGTTCGGAGCGCGCTTGCGCAGGAGCACTGTAGTCGGCGGGCTGGGCGCCGTCTCCCTTCGCAACTGGGCAGGGGGCGGTGTCCTTGGAGCGCATGCGCACGCCCCTACGCCTTCGCGGGGTTCGGCCGTGCGTCCACACAACCAGGCGCCTCCCTGGAACACGGATGTAGTATCTCTGCCCCTTTGGGGACTGACTTTGAATGGGGGAACGCAAAACAGGATAGAGGCCAGTCTCTCTCAACCTGGGCAAATTTAAGATGCCCCAGCCAGCCATGGGAGTTGGTCCACCCATCTTAAACTTGCCCAGATTGAGAAACACTGATATGGGCCTTCTCCAAACCAGCCATCAACCTCCTTCACACGTTCCAGCAAGTTGGGTAACCATATATGCACCTAGCATGTCTGAACCCAAAACTGCTCCTCGAAGGCCTCCAGCAGCTCCAGCCCCCGTGGGCAGGGGGTCGATCCTGCCCGCACCCTCCAATGCGTAGGTTGCTTTCTGCAGATGGGCCCATGCCATCAGCCTCCCTTCGTCTCCCGGGGATAATGGTCATTTTGCCCGCAGAGGATTGCGAAACCTGCGTTGGAAGGACAGTAACCCTTTTTCCTGTTTCCAAAGAGCCTCGTGATGCAAAGCTAATATTTGGGAAGCCGCGCGTGCCCTGGAGTGTCAGAAAGACTGGCTTCTTCAGGGTTTTGAACACTCGGTGCTTTGAGGTGCTCCCCTTGGTTAAAATGCAGAGGCCAGGCTGCTTGCGGGGTTCGGGTAGCCCAGAAGATGTCAGCGGGGAGGGACTGGATGGCAATTCACACGTTGGCTGCAAATAAACCTTCCAGCCCCCAAGCCTGTGGGAATTCACAGCCGTAGCAGCAAGCGAGGGAGGTGTCCGGTAATGCTGGTGCCACCTTAGCAGCGTGTTCCAGCATGCTCCCGTCATGTGTTTCCCATATTTGTTTTTAGTTGTTTATTTATTAATTTATTCAGATTTTTGTGGCCCCCCCAGAAAGGCAGTAGGCAGGAGGTGTTTTCTGAGTCTGGTGCGCACAAAACCCCTTTCTGAAGTTCTCCCATCTGGCTGGCTTGTGTCTGTGGAGACTTTTCCGTGAAAAAGACTTCACTTCCCCCTCCTGTATTTTGGAGGTGGCTATGTTAATCTCTTGCCACAAAGCGGACAAAGAACCGTATCTAACGAATTGGTCAAGGCCTAGATCTTGGACGCTGCTATGTTACAGGTATATAGAGCTATGTTGAAAAAGAGGGATTGTAAACAGTGACCTCAGGAGGAAGTAAAACACAATTCTTACATTAATAGTGCCCATCTGCAGAATAGTTCTTGAGGGCTAAAGCAGACGGCCTTGCATAGGTGCGCTAAATGCAGCCAGTAAGCCAGAGTTTCTCAACCTTGTCCACTTTAAGATGGGTGGACTTCAACTCCCAGAATTCCCCAGCTAGCCAGCTGGCTAGCTGGGGAATTCTGGGAGTTGAAGTCCACCCATCTTAAAGTGGACAAGGTTGAGAAACACTGCAGTAAGCCAAGTAATATTACAGGCAGAGTGTGGGCTGCAGTCCCAGGATGCCCCTCAAAAGCTAAGAATTGCCTGGGCCTGGAAGAGGTTATAAAACATTGATGCAAGTTCTCTCATGGGGTGCAGATGGGAGCCCAGAATATAGCCCCAAGCTACAAAGAATGGAACTAGTACTGGAATTAATACAGAGTTGAGAAATGTTACCTTTCTAGGCCTGTGGTCCCTTCCTCCTTTCCTTGGGGGAAAAATTCTTTTATTTTAAGACCCAATAATAGCTCCACCATCTTTTTCCTTAGGACGAGTGACCAAATTTACTTCTTGAACTAAACTTTGCTAATACTTGAGCAAAGTATTGGTGGACCCAGGGCTAAAGCTGGAACAGTCAGAGGCATAATTCAGTAAATATAAGAACCATTCATCTAGTGATTCTACAGTATACTTATTTAATTATCTGAAGGGCAGTTGTTGCCTTCTCTATTACGCCAAGGGAAAGGAAATCCTTCAGGCAGCATAACGCTGGACATGTTAATTGCATAAGATAAGCCCTAAATGGCTCTCGCTCTCTGTGCCCACTTGATAGAGTGAAGGATGAAAGTGCTCTGTGCTGCCCAAGGAGATGCCAAGATGTTACACCAACATGAAGAAAAAGAAGGTTTAATTTAATATTTAATATTACCTTGCAATGGAAGCTTTGGGAAAATCCCAAAGTCACACACACTGGGGTAGGATTTTGTAGGTTGATCATGCAAACTGTATGTGACCCAAAAATCTTGCCACGAAATCTGCAAGGACTTGTCCAGGCCATCTCCATGAGTCAACGCTGACTCAAAGGCACGCACACACAGACTGAGAAACCAACGGCTGCATCATCTTTTCTTTCTGGGACGTCCCATTCGATTACAGCATTTCTTTAGTTTGTTGACACCCTGAATGAACTTGAAATCATGGATGTGTATCAAATACTATAATTGGTACACGCTGCAGATAGTATCACAACTCCCTCAGGTAAGCGACACTTGAGCAAAACCCTGTTCGGTTATTCTCAGCTGAAGCCGTAAAGAAAATAAGCTAGACGTGTGCTGCTCTCTTCAGGTTTGTCTGGATCAGTGTTTCTCAACCTCACAGGCTTTAAAAAAATATTTCTTACTAACGTGCTACAATCCTATAAATGTCAGCTGGAACGAACATCTCCACAAGCATTGTTGAGTATATTGCAAACTCGGTAGAGCTCATTTCCCCCCCCCCCCGCTATTTCCTTAAAAACAGGACTGCTGTCCCTTTCATGAAAGTTGTTAGTCTGCTTCCATGCCTGTTACCCAAATACCACCGATCTCCTGCCAGGCTGCTGTTTCCTCTGCCTCATATGCAGCATTCAGCCCTTTCAGTGTCCGGCTTCTGCAGCTGGCGCGAGGGCTGTGTTGGATTGTAAACATATTCTTACATTTCTGTATATATAAATACAAATATATTTCATATTCATATATTAGAAACATTTGCACTTTCATTGTGGCTCTGAAACCATGTTGTATTTCCTTTAAGAGTTTTGTTGACACCCTTCCTTTCTAGCAGGCCTTGATAGATAGCTGTGCCCATAGAAAGATAAAGTGTACTTTCCAAGGATAGCTTCTCCAGGGGAAATATATTGTTTAATAACGGTCAAGGGGCCCTAGCAAGGATGGAAGGAAGTTCCTAATATGGAATGAGGGTAAGGTGGAGTATGGGTAACTGAGTAAGGGGTGGTCTTCTAAAGGAGGAGTTGAATGGAATCTATATAATGTGCTGTAGGAAGGGGGTCCTGCGCGGCCGCCCACCTAACAGCTTGCTGTCATTGCTTTTGCTCTTGGGTGAATAAACTCCTCACTTCATGGAATTTGTCAGTTTCTTAACTCCCGGCTCAGGAACGAATCTGGTAAGATAAAATTTACTTCTAGCAGCTGGCTGAAAAGAGCGCCTGGCAGGAGGGGGTCTGGTCACAAGCCCCTCCGCCAGTTCCGAGCCCTGGGGGAAGCTCTCCGTCCCCAGATGTCATCAGAAGGTCCCCATCCTGGATATTGTGACCAATGGAGGTGGTGGTGGGTTGAAGCAGTGCCCTTTGGAAGCTTCAGTTTCACGTGGGCAGCTGGTGCAATCTTAGTTTTTGAATCAGCTCCAGCTGGGGTTTTAGACAACTCCTATGTAGAAATAGCCCATCAGCGCTCTCTCTCTCTCTCTCTCTGTGTGTGTGTGTGTGTGTGTGTTTGCCTAGGCTGACCAGAACCTCCCACTCCCACTCCCCTTCCACCCTCAAACCCCACCGTGGACCTGTCAGCTCTTCAGATCACTAAAGCCGACAGGGGGGAGGGAGGAGCTTGTCCAGTGCAGTCGCTCTCTTCTCTTCAGGACGAGCATTTTCTTCGGGGATGTTAGCTCGTTTGTCCTCTTGAAAGTGATTCTCAGAAGGGTTTTGACTTGCAGTACAGTGTCTCTGATGGAAGACAGGACACTGCTCTCTCGGTGCGAGGCTATCTTTGCATTTCTAAATTCTGAACAGGCCATTCTGCCTTTATTACCTTCTGTGGATATTAGGAAATCGTTTCGTTATATTTCTGTCCAGACCTTGCCCATCTCACGGAGTGAGGCCAGGGCAAGCTGGACGTGTGCTGCTTTCGTCAGGTTTGTCTGGATCAGTGTTTCTCAACCTCACAGGCTTTAAGATGTGTGGACTTCAGCTCCCAGAATTCCCCAGCCAGCCAGGAATTCTGGGAGTTGAAGTCCACACATCTTAAAGTTGCCAAGGTTGAGAAACACTGTTCTAGACGGCCATTGGCCTGATAATGTCTTCCTTCCTTGCAAAATAGGGGACAAAGGCAAGAAAGCATTGTGATCCACAATTAGCCTAGGAGTCAGAGAACGTATCAAACGGGCTGATGTCCTCAGGTCCGCGCACGTCCACTTGGGAACAGACGCTGCATAGCCTTCAGGGCCACCTCTTTTGAGCAATGAACATGCAGCCTTGTTACCCAAAGGAAAGATGACCAGAAACTGAGAAAGTGAAGGGAAAGCATTGGCATATTTCTGCTGGCTTCCAGAACTGAAGCACCAGCATCCAATGTTCCCATCTGGGCAGCATAGACTCAGGGCAGCCTTGAAGTGCTGAAGGGGCCTGCAGAAAAGGATGGCCCCTGGAAAAGCCTTGCCCACTGCATGGCCTTGATAAAGGAGGAGAATGGGATTTTGTCTGCGAAGGAAGGCGGGGGGGGGGGGGGGGGGGGGGAGGAGAGGGTGGACGGGGGGGGGGGGGGGGACGACAGCTCCTGGGATGCCAGCTAGCAGCAGCAAACTCTTCTGCTGTCAAGTCTCAAAGGCCTGGCACGAAAGGAGCTGTTCTGCCAGCCATCGCTTCTCTGATCCCACAGATGGGTTCCTTTGTGGGCTTTTAAGAATGGCACCGGAGGAGCCGTCCCCCCCACACCCGCTCTGCATTTCCTGCCTCTGCCCCCCGCCCCCCCCCCCCGCCAGGAGAACTGGGAGGAGAGAAGAGGCAGATCTGTTTGATGCGCCTTTCCTGGGCCCCCCCTTCCTTTCCATATGGGAATGGGGGCTGCTCAGCTGCCTCCTGAGGGGGGGCAGCTAAACGGCACTCCCCTTCTCTCTTGGGGAGGGACGGAGCTTTCCAGTAGGGAAGGGTGGACGCCCCAAGTAAGTTACATTCCACTGAATGTCTGGGAGGGGGGATTTTTGACCCCCTTCTGTCTTTTGGAAGACCGCTGGGCAAGTGTGAAAAGGTCCCTGCAGATTAGACCCAACAGCTCCCCTTCCTCTTTGGGACCAGAAGCGGCTCTTGAGCCAAGATGGGGGGAAGCCGGCCTTTTTTGGCTGGGGGCGCTGCGTCCCTCCCCTGTCCTGTGGGAGACAGGAGATGGGGCGGAGATGGCACCTGAGGGTCATGTACTGCCGTGCTCTTGCCCCAGAAGGCCGCAGGACGGGCGTGGACACGCCTGTCTGTCCGGGGGTCTTATGGAAGTCTGCCGAACCAGGGGAAAAAGCTTTATTGGGGCGGGGGGCACCTACAGAACCACTCCCCACTTCCCTTTCCCCACCATCCTCTGATCCAATGGAACACCCCTGTGGGACAGGAGCACGCAGCTGCTCCCCCATCACACCTCTGGTGCCATTCCTCCATGCCCCCTGGCGGGGTTGGCAAGAGGGGGGAGGGAGGGAGGGAGGGAGAGAGGGGCGGCTAAGGGGAATGGCCCTGAAAATCGCCGCCTCAGGGGCCCGAGGGGCAAGGCGTCAATTCAGCCTGAGGTGGAGCAGCGAGATGTGGGCGGAGCCGGAAGGAGGCGGAGGACATTTGCGGAGGGGAACAGAGTCATCCCTCATTGCCCTTTAAGTACAGTCGCTGCCTCCAAACTGGGAGCAGCAGGTCTTGCTGGAGAGCCCTTACATTCTGAGAGCTAACCTGGTGATGATGTGCATATATTAGTGCTGATCAATTAATCTGATCCCACAAACACCAGGGTCAGCTAAGCTGTGGAAACACAGCTTCACCACCTGTGGTGTCTGGGTTCTAAAAAGACCTACTTCGGAATTCTTTCAAAGACGCGTAGTGAAAAACCTCCTCCAATATGCAGTTTGAGATTTGTAAAAGGCCCCAAAGAGGCCCGTCAGAGATACTGGGAGGCAGGATCCGGCAGGTGTCGTTCCATGTGCGGCACTGACGGCTTTCGCAGCCGGCTTTCTTCGGCAGCCTGGAGGAGCTTGGCTCGGCAAAGCAGACAGCTTTTGTTTGTGGTGTTTTGCTCTCTCATGTGTAGCAAAATTTTCCAAAGCACCACGGATGCTACTGCTATTGTAAAGGAGGATCTAGGAAGGATGAGCTCTGCTCGAGTTGCTGAAAAGCAGAAAAAGGGATCAGGCCGCCGAGCTTTTCCCGAGCCGGTCTGTGCTCAGTCACTGGTCCTTCGACCTTACATGATACATCAGCGCATCCTGGCTGCCGCTGACCTGGGGCTGCAGAAAGGAAGCGGGGGTCTCTCTCGGAGGACCTGCCCGGTGCCGTCATCAGCAGCCTTGGCCTTGACGGATGACCGCTGCAGGAGTAGGTGGTGTTTCCAGGGTGGCCCACATTCCCTTTGGGGTAATCTGTAGGGAGGCTACATATGGGGCTAGGCGGAACCCGAAGTGGTCAGGCCACCCATTCTCATCGCTGTTCTTTCCCAATTCTCTTCCCCCGCCCTTCTGGAGTCCGAGCTGATGGCTTCAGAGGGCCACTTGCAAAGAGAGGACGGACCAGTGGTTGCCCACCTCCATCTAGGGAACGGGGGCCGCGTGCCACTGGCATCTGAACCACAGGAATATCAACCTCACCCCATGTAGTGGCATGAAAGAAATCTGCAAGGAACTTGCATTGTCATCTTGGCCAGAGACAACATCCATAAAAAAACTCCCCCCCCCCAATCCCTTTTCTTTGGGCATTGCCTTGCAAGCTGGAACACAGCCCTTTTAACTTATCCAGCTTTGTGGGAACGTTTTACTGAGGAGCAAGGTAAAAATGTTGACACACATTTTTACTGCATCTCCCACCTTAACTGCCTTTGTTAATACTACTTCGTGGAAGATGTAGACTATATGTTAGGAAGGGTTCAGATCGCAGGAGGGGGAAAAACGCAATCTGTATATACCGCTTTGAACATAAGTGCAGGAATTCACAGGGGCGCGGTGGCTCAGCGGGTAAGACGCCAGGCTTGTCAATTGGAAAATCGCAAGTTCGAATCCCCAGCCCCGCGTGACGGAGTGAGCTCCCGCACTCGCCCCAGCTCTTGCCAACCTAGCAATTCGAAAGCATGCAAATCAAGTAGATGAATAGGTACCACTTTGGTGGGATGGTAACGGCGTTCTGTGCGCGTCATGCCGGCCACACGGCCGTGGAAGCGTCTTCGGACAACGCTGGCTCTTCGGCTAACAAACGGAGATGAGCACCGGCCCCTAGAGTCGGACACGGCTGCACAAATGTGCGGGGGGAACCTTTACCTTTACTACTATTCCAAGGAAGCAGTTTCACCATTTAACCACTCTTAACCTGAGGGGATTCCTCCAAGCATATTCAGCCTGAATAGATTTCTTTTACATTCAACCCATTGGCCCTTGCCCATACTGGCAGGTCCCCCTTGCATCCCCCCTCCCTCTCCTTTTCTGCAAGAAGTCATGCCCAGCTCCTTGAACTCTTTCTCACACAGCTTAGTTTCCAGACCAGTGTTTCTCAACCTTGGCAGCTTGAAGATGTATGGACCTCAACTCCTAGAATTCTGGGAGTTGAAGTCCACACATCTTCAAGCTGCCAAGGCTGAAACACTGATCTTGATGATCATCCCAGGAGCTGCCCACATGGGCTGGTGCGATACCTGACCCACCATGCAGTCTTAGCCATCATGGAGAACAGGAAAACAAATCCTTCCCGTGGGCAGGATGCAAGGCTTCTGCCTATGCAAAGCGGAGAGCTGAACGAAAGAAAGTAATCCACCAAGGAGCAACCTGCGTGACAATTTTATTTTCTTTCCTTCGTTTTTAATATATAAATACCCTCCCATGAATTCCCAGCATAAATATTTTTGCAAAGCAGTTTCATCTGGCTACACTAGACAATCTTCTGAAAGAGTTAAATCAGGGGGCTGAGCATAAGACCCAGAAGTCCCCAACCGGGCTCGGTGCCGTCCGTTTTCGTGGTGGTGGTGGTGGTCATCCTAATTTGCAAAACTGATTCACGCCAGCGCCCCAACCGGTCCAGCCGTGTCTTGTGGACGCTAACCGAAAACGGTGGCTTCAACGAATCCACCGTTGGAAGCAGAAACGGGGGATGGTACGCACCGAGTGGTGCTGGGGTGAGCATGAACAAACCCTAAAGGTGCCAGGACCCGTTCTGGTGGCTAACTTTAAACACATCGATCAAATCCTTGTACAGCGGGACAGGAGCATAGTTGGAGAATGCCGGCAGACCTCCACCGTTGCCTCAGTGCCATCAGAGCAGGGGCCCTGGGCGCAGAGCAGCTCTTCCCCGGAATGGGGCAGCGTGGGTTGAGGCGGCATCCCGAACCCAGCCCCGGTGGGCCAGTTTGGGCACATGGCGCCTACGGAGTGCAGCAGGCAGGACAGCCAGTGTTGGTGGAATGGGCTGTGCCACTGGGAGCTGGCATGGGAACAGGGGGGACCCCTGGGCTGCTGAAGAGATGGCAAAGCGTTATCTTGCTTTGCCATGCCATCCGTGGGACCATAAATGCTAAATGTGCAGGGGGGGGGGGCTGGGTGTGTTTCCAAGACTGGCTGATCTGTGGCTCCCTCCCTTGATTCCGTGGCCGAGCTCTGTGACGGGGATGATGGGCAACGACTAAGGGTTACTCCCACCCCGCCCCCCATGAGGTGCTGAGCACATGGACATTTAGCATAGGATGGGTGTCTGGCACGAGTTTACATCACGGTCTTTACCCTGTGTTTAACCTGCTAGGAATAGAAACCCCCGAGTTCTTGAGTCTTCCGGAACCCAGAGAGGGATCAAAGGTTTTGTCATACCTAGAACAGCGTTTCTCAACCTCAGGGCGGCTTGAAGATGTGTGGACTTCAACTCCCAGAATTCCCCAGCCAGCATGCTGGCTGGAGAATTCTGGGAGTTGACGTCCACACATCTTCAAGCCACCACGGTTGAGAAACACTGACCTAGAATTAAAAATGCAGACTTCCTAGTGCCTGGTAATGACACAGAAGTAGCTTACCCACATGTATGTGCTTTTACAACAGCAAAAACCTCACTGCCCAATTGTGAATTGCAACATTCTAGTAGTACTTTTTTTAAATCAGATCAAATCCCAAGCATACAGGTAGTCCTTGGACCAAAAAATTCATTAATTTGTGCAGTCATTAAGTGAAGCGTCATGTGACTGCGCCTGACTTGGCAACACTTTTTGCGGTGGCCATTAAGCTAATCACCCAGTCGTTAAGTGAATCATGCAGTTCCCCATTGATTTTACCTGTTGGAAGCCAGCTGGGAAGGTCGCAAATGGCGATCACGTGACCCCGGGACGTTACAACCGTCACAAATACTTGCCGGTTGCCAAGCACCCAAATTTTGATCACGTGACCACGGGGATGCTGCAATGGTCCTAAGTGAGAGGACCAGTTGTAAGTCATTTTTCAGCACCGTCATAACTTTGAACGGTCGCTAAACGAATGGTTTTAAGTCGAAGACTACCTGTATTACCACTGAAATCTCAAACTGCCTATTTTGTTTTTCTTGGGCAAATCCTTGGATTAAAGGATTTCTGCAAACAAGTACAGTAAGTAGAAAGCGAAAGAGGAAAAGACTGACGTTTTGCCGTTTCCAGTCTACAAAATTAGTCGAACTGCACAATAACCATCGAAAAGAAAAGGAAACTCTGGGGGAACATGAAAAGCTATAAAGAACAGGCACTGTTGCCCTGCCTTCTCCACTCTACAGCCCTCTGGGGCATCGGCTGATTGACTGATTTAATTTAGATGGGACACCCCGGAGCGTGACCCACGCCGGGAAGAAATTCTAGGAATCGCAGTTGAACCATCTGGAGGGGATCAAGTTGGGAACAGCTGCGGCGTTGCTAGTCTGGTCTTATCACAATATGGCAAAACCGTCACGGGGCAGATCTGACTCTCGAGAAGTAGGAAGTAGGTGGGATTTATTTATCCTCCTCCCCTTTTCTTTTCCATTTATTTTGATGGTTTAGAAAACAGTGTTTTATTATTTCATTGCAGGGCTAGAAACGGCTGTGTTCGGCTCGTTCTGCTGCATATTGCTTTGCGGGCCAATGTTTGTTCTTTCTAGAGAGCCGGCCACAGGCAACAACAGTTCAACGTAGGAATAAAGGGGACGGCTGACTCCGTGGTTTACCTTCGCTACGAAAACCAGGTCCGGAGGGAGCTCTCGTCAGGCCTCACCTCAGGGGGATTCCTGGGCTCAGTTCATGGCTTCTCTTTCCCTTTCTCTCTCTCTCTCTCTCTCAGAATCCTGGCAGATCAAGAACTCAGCCCCACAAGTCTGGGATCCCCCCTTCCCCCCAAAGCAGGAGGATTTTCAGGCCCCTTACCGGGGCTCCCTGTGAAATTCGGCATTCCCCCTCCTCCCCCGGGGCATTTTCAGAGGTGGAAGGAAAACGGGGGGGGGGGGGGGGCTTCTGGCCAAGAGCAGGTGGGACCACTTAGCCCAGCGCACGGAACCTCCGCCCCCCGCCCCGCCCCCCGAGACCAGGCAGGGATGGTCCTGCGGCACCAATCGCTCGCTCGGCGTCAATGCCGCGGGAAACGCTATTTCCGGCAGGCGGCGGCGGCGGCTGCCGACCTCTGATGCGCAGCCTCCCCCGGCATAGAGGGGAGGCTTCTCCAGGTGCGATGACAGGCTTGTCCCACAGCAGCCCCCTTTTCATCCAGGCAGCCGTGAAAGAGAAATTCGCCCTTCCAGCCGCGGCTCAGGAGGGGCGGCCCCCGGTCTCCAGACCGTCCCCGGCCTGGAAGGCCCCCAGCAGGAGACCGTGCTGCCCGCAGTCATCCCTGCCCGGCTCTGCTTGGCCAGCACAAGGCACCAGTTTGGGGGCTCGCCCCCCCCCGTCAGATGGCCGTGTCCCAGAGCACCGTCTGCTGGCGGCGGCAGGGCGGCGTTCCAGACTTGCGGCTCTCGGTGCTCCTCCGCCAGCTGGGCAGGATTGGCATGCTCTCCTGCTTGCACAAGCTGCGCTCGGGGCGGTGCCGCGCCTTGATCTCCTTGCAGACGCACCGCTTGCGCTCGATGACCTCCAGCAGCTTGCCGTCCCTTTCCCGCGAGGAGCTCTGCAGGGCCTCGGGGGCAGGCAGCTGCGTGTACTGCAAGGCCTGCAAGAGAGCTGTGGTCAGGGCCGCTGGCTCGCTTGCTCCTCCCAACCTTCACTCTTCCCGGCTTCCGACGACCGGGAAAGGAGGAGCACCCGCTTCCAAAACCCCGGCGGCAGGGCAGGGAGGCCGCCTCTGAAACGAAGCCGCCCCCTTACTCGCCGGAAGCCTCCCTTTCAGGCGCCCAAGTCTCTGGGCTCACAGAAGAGGCTGGTTGCCTGAACACCTGAGCAAAGGGTGCAGCCGCAGGGGGAGGCTTCTTCCCGCCCCCCTCGGGTACAAAAGCTCTGGGTTGGGAGCTGGAACCAGCTTGGAAGCAAAAGCAGTTTTCAGAAAACTGCCCCCCCCTCCTTCCTTTGGCTGAGGGCTGCAGATGCCCCTTCCTCCAGGATTACCCCCCCAGGCAGGCCCTAATTGCTGCTAATCTGCCTGCATCACCCTGAGCCAGAGGGGCAGATCGGAGAGCGCCCTGGGCCAAGTCAGAGTACGGTCCAGGGAAGTTTAGTGGTGGGATGTGGGGGGGGGGGGGGGTTACTTCTCACTCTGCCTCTTCTGTTTCCACATAAGGTGTCCTGGCAGATTGGTTTTCAATATGACTTTCATCCCTAGGATAGTAACGTATATTCTGCAAGTATTTTGCCTCCCTCTTTAAGAAACCTCTTTTTAGGGAAGTCCCATCTTTCTGCCTCCCACATCCCTGTGAGGTCTCTCAGGAGACCCGCGCCCCCTCCCGCCCAACGTACCAGGCTGGCCGGGTCCCTGGGATGGCTGCACGGCCTCTGCGTGTGGATCACAGCCTGTCGAACGCCCGAGGTGGATGCTGAGCGGCCCAGAAGGTGACCGCTGCCGGTGAAATCTGGGGGGTGGAAGAAAAAGTCTGGTGAGCAGGGAGTCCTTCTGCCTCAAGCCCCCCCTCTCGGTTGACCTCCCGCCTGTAAGAGCCCCACACGTTGTAATGCGGGGCAGGAAGGGACAGATTCACCTCCTCTCCCCCCTCAGCCATAAAGCAGAATTTGGAGACGGGGAGATGAGGCACCCCAGGGGACATTCTGGCCCATTGAGCAAACAAAGAAACAACTCCACCTGTGTGTGTGCGCGTGTGTGCACACCTATTTTGCCCCCTTATTTGCAGCTGCAGCCCAAAACTGGCCCAAGAACCCAGGGAGACCCCTGCCCCTCCCTGCAGGCCGAGGCGGCCAGTCCGGTCCTTCTCCGGGAAGCCCCGCCTCACCTCCGTTGCGGTGGCGGGCAGGGAAAGTCTGGCAGGGAATGGGCAGGTTGGTCCTCCCCGCTGGCACCTTGGCAGCCAGACACTCGGGTGCGGGGGCACGGACTGGGATGCTCGACTGCAGGCGGCTTGGCACAACTTTCTCTTCCTTTTCCAATTTGGGCTGAGCGTTTTCGCTGCCGTCCCATGTCGGGGGGCAGTCTGTGACCTCTGCAGTGGCAGAAAAAGAAGGGGCAGGGCAGGGCTGGGGCACCGGCAGAACCACCCCCCGGAGGGCGAAAGAGGACACCGTCCCAAGCTGCAGGCCAGGAATCCCCCATCCTCAACCGGCAGCCCCTGGAAGCTGCGCTTTGCAATGCTCCCCCGGGACGCCAGGTGGGAAGAGCGCGCTTAGAAGAGCGCCCCCCGCCAAGTCCCTCCTTCAACGCACTCCTCCTCCTGAGCAGCCCCAGACTGAGTCCCCCATTCAAGACCAAAGCCCCTTCCTCACCTCGGGACGGGCCGCTGACCCCCGAACGCCCTTCCCCCTGGCACCCGTGCCCACCCTTACTGTCCAGCTCCTTCCCCTTCCGAAAGCCCGCTCTCCTCTGCAGCATCCAGCCGAAGGGCTCCTCTTCCCCCGCTGCTGGGCCACACTCGTCGCCAGAGACGACCTGGGAGCAGGCGATGCTGCTGAAGGCCCGGTCCCGCAGCTGAATTTTCACGGCGGATGACGCTTTGGCACCCACGTTTTTGACGCTCTCGTAGGCCGGTGGGCGCTTCAGCCCTGCGCAGGGCGCCGGGTAGGTCCAGACCATGCCCAGAGGCGGTGGCTCAGGGAGCATGCAAGCTCGCTGCACCTGTTTGCAAGAGGGCACGGTGGACGGCCGGGCACACAGCATCCCGCGGAGGACCGAGATCTCCTTCTCTGTCTTTTGCTCGGAGGGGGCCGTGTGAGTCGTGACTTTGACCGCCGAGTAGACCATCGTGTAGGAAACGGCCGGCTTGTCTTTCCCTGGCACCCCGGAAGGGGTAGAGGCTGCCGGCAGTGCTGGGGCAGCGGGTGTCTTTGCGGAGGGGCAGATCATGCTGTGAGAAACGGGGAGATCTTTTTCTGCTTTGCTCTGGCTGGCGGGCTGCGGGGGCAGCGGCGTGGAGTGGCTGCGAGCGCGGCCGGACGGCGCCAGGGCAGGGTTCTCGCTGCCCCGCTGCTGGTGGTGGCTAGGGACCTGGGGGGTCATAGGGGCCGTGGGCACCTCCTTGGCATGGCACGGGACGGGCAGTTTGGAGCCATCTGGACCGGCACCTTTGTATCCCTTCTTGCCTTGGGGGAAGGCCAGAAGGGGGGGGCGATGCTGCAACAGGTTGGGGAAGGGGGGTGGGATCTCGCACGGAGAGGTCTTGGCGCTGGGCGCTGCCTTGGCAGCCTCCCTCTTGTTCGGCCGATGACAAGGCGAGGCGAGGGCCCCGTTAGGGCGGGACTCCCCCCCTTCTTCGGGGAGCGGGTACTTCATTTCCTCATAAATGGCTTCGCTCTCGTCCGAGTCCTCATCCGCAGCGGTGACCACCTGGGAGGGGGGGCCGGGTCCCCGGAAAATGTCCCCCACCATCTCAATGTAGACCGGCTCGTCCTCCTCGGCATCGGAGCCCTTGGCCTGGCCCTGGGAGAAGGCACGCCCGTAGCGGTGCACCGCTCCCCCCGGAGCAGGGCCTGGAAGGCGCCCGGAATAGGCCTCGTCGAAGGACACAGACAGGTGGGTGTTGGGACTGCGCTTGGGTTTCTGTGGGGGCACCTTGCGAGCCGATTCGCGACTCTCCACGCCCACCTTCTGGCATCCTGGGGGACGAGAGAGAAACACAAAGGTGCGCAACAGGACCAGAGGATGACAAAATACATCATGCTGCACACCCAGAACGCACCAACGGCTAAATGGGAAAACGGACCACCAGAACCGCCGCCGCCGTCGTCTCTCTGTGACTGTATCTTGGGGAAGGGTGGGCGGATCTTCTGAATGGCCCTGAATTCTGATCACTCGGAAATTAAGATCAGCAACTTCTTTCCCGTCCGGCCCTCTGAGCCCTCCTTCCCCACTGCACTTGCCCCCTAAGTTTCTCTCCTGCTTGGCAGGCTGGGGAGAACCCAGGCGTGCCCACCATCTTTCTTTTTGCATCGTTTTCCAGATGTGAAGTGGCAAACGCATCCATCGCTGAGCGTCACTGACCAGCAGAGCCAGCGCACGTAACAGCTGGAGATTTGAACAAGTCTGGGGAGACTCGCGTAGAATTATTCTATTATTTATTCATTTTATTCTATTCAGTTTCTACACCGCCCAGCTCCCATCGACTCTGGATGGTGAAGAAAACATGAAAACTGTAAAACAGTGAAAACGAAACAGCAATAAAAGAAGACGCCAAGGTGGCAAAACCGGTCACACACCCCTCAAAAGGGGCTGCACCCATCCTCACCAAAGGCCTGGACGAAGAGGTCTTCAGAGCCAGCAGAGGGGGGGGGGCATCCGGATCTCAGGGGGGGCCTCGTTCCAGAGGGCAGGCATTGTGACAGAGAAGGTGCGCTTCTGGGGTCCTGATACATGGCATTGTTTAATCGAAGGAACCCGGAGTGCGCCAACCCTGCCAGATCGGACGTTATGGGAGACAGGGGGTCCCTTGGGGTCCCTCAGGCCCTATGCCACGTAGGGCTTTATAGGTACCCACCAGCCTCTTGAATCACACCTGGAAGCAAACTGGAAACCAGTGCAGCTTGTGAAGCAGAGGTGTTACATGGGCATTACTGCTCGCACCGCTGCGTTCTGGACCAGTTGAAGCTTCCGGGCAGTCTTCAAGGATGGCCCCGTGTGGAGCACGTTGCAGTAGTCAAGCCGTGAGGTGAGCCTGAGGGGCTGCGGGCCAGGCTTCTCTCAAAAGTGCTGCCACCCCCAGAAATGCTTCCGAAGCGCCACCTTACCTCCTTTCTTGCTTCCCGTCAGCTCCAGTGCGCTCCTGGCCTCGGTGCTGAGCTTCGTACTGGGGTGCCGCTTCGGCTTAGCGGGTGGCTTGCGAGATCCCACCGCCCCGTCCGCTGAACCGCTGTCCACGCTGCCCACAGAATGGCATGAGAGGGAGCGGGGGGCCATGCTGCTGGCACAAGGGTGTGGGGCATGTTCCTGCGAGGCTGGCATGGTCATGAACCCCATCCTGAAATGCCGACGGAAGGAGGCCACGTCGCGCACCTTGGCTACGCCTGTCTCCTTGGTCGAACTGCAGAAGGGGAAGGGGAGGGGAAGATGGCACCGAGCGTTGAGGTCCCTTCGACCGGGGTTGCATCACTACAGAGTAAAGAAGTACGTGATTCTGTGCCGTGAACATCCCCCCCGTGAGCATAAAGGAGCTGGGTGGCACGACTGCAAGAATAGCAAGGCCTCGTGGATGCTCCTGGGCCATGTTCACGCGAGCTGCGTAACTGGATTGGGAGAGGGCTATCAGTATCACGCAAAACCCGGTAAATGGGAATGGCAAGGGAATCGTGATTACATCCAGGACAATTGGCGCTAAGCTAACTCCCTTGTCATCCAAATGTGGGCGAGAGGGTTGGAAGGACAAAGTCCTAGAACAGCCTGTCTCTGTCTGTCTTTGATCCTTTGCAGCCACACAGGATGGGGACATAGAGGGACATACAGGCAGTCCTTGCTTAACAACCACAATTGGGACCAGAATTCCGGTTGCTAAGCGAAGCGGTCGTTAAGTGAATGTGACCCGATTGTACAACCTTTTTGCGGCGGTCGTTAAGTAAATCATCTGGCAAGCAAAATCCCCATTGATTTTGCTTGCCAGATGCCAGCTGGGAAGGTCAAAAATGGCAATCACGTGGCCATGGGACGCTGCGATGGTCATAAATGCAAACCGGTTGCCAAGTGCCCAAATCATGATCACGTGACCGTGGGGACACTGCAACGGTTGTCAAGTGTGAGGACCGGTCGTTAGTCGGTTTTTCCAGCACCGTCGTAAGTCTGAACCATCACTAAATGAATGGTCATTAAGCGAGGACCACCCGTAAGCAGCAGAAAGCATCCACGGTGGCACTGACACCGATCAACTGTTATTTTGACATTGCAAACGCTGCCGTAGTTGACACTTCCATGGTCCCCAGACTCAGCACAAGGCCTAAGATTTGCCCATAGCTGGGGTAACTACGGGAGGGATCAACAGCATCAAAACCGCAGGTGCGACCAGGCGGTCAAAGCCTTGCTCCTTGTTAATGTGCATTACACTCGTCGCCCATGGATAAAAAGGGTCAAGAATTGCCCTACTTGTGCCCACCGTTTGGATGCTGCAGACCCCCCTGCAGACATGGCTGCCCCTAGGCCTTCTATATAAGGGGCGTGGTGGCTCAGCGGGTAAGACGCCAGGCTTGTCGATCAGAAGATCGCAAGTTCGGAGGTTCGAATCCCTAGCCCTGTGTGCGGAGTGAGCTCCCGCACTAGCCCCAGCTCTTGCCAACCTAGCAATTCGAAAGCATGCAAATGCAAGTAGATGAATAGGTACCACTTCGGTGGGTAGGTAACAGCGTTCCGCGTGCATCATGCCGGCCACATGACCACGGAAGCGTCTTTGGACAACGCTGGCTCTTCGGCTAAGAAACGGAGATGAGCACCGGCCCCTAGAGTCGGACACGACTGCACAAATGTGTGGGGGGAACCTTTACCTTTACCTTTTTTAGGCCTTCTTAGCGGCTGCCAAGTTCCTGGGCGTTGTTCGCTGTCCTCACAAGTTAACCTCCGCTCCCTCCAGAGAGAATCGGCTGCTGGGGTGTGAAACTGCCTTGTGGCTTTGAATCACGCACCTCAGCCAGGAGGAGGTGAAAGGCAGCAGAATGCCTGAGAGAGCAGAGGGGGCGGGGTGGCGAGAGGTCGCTGGAGGGACCCGGCCCTGTTGGGGACGGCCCGCTGCTGCCTGGCAGGAACGTCCCTTCGCTCCTGCTAAGGCTCCATCGATCTCATCCTGGGCCTCATCAAACCCACCCAGAACGTCTCAGGGCTGGGGGAGAATGGGGCCCCCCACCCTGAATGGCTGTTTGGACATATTGGGCCCCTCTTGGGACAATCTGGCACCATAACCACAAATTCCAAGAGAATGTGATCGCTAGGAAATCCCTTTCATCCACAGAAAATGGGCCACGGCTTCCTTTAAGCAAATACAGATCTGTTTGCGCTTCATCAGGAAACCAACGCCAAAGCTCGAGGGGTTTTGAACCAGCAGCAGCAGCACGCGAGTCGGACGTGCAGGAGTTACTGGAAGGACGGGAAGCTGGACTTTGGAGCAAGAAGGGCCGGCCGGACGGGTCCAGGGACAGAAGCGGTCCTAGCCTCTAACAGACGAGGCCAGCACGGTCCCACGCTAAGGCTCTGAAAGCCGATTCCCACCTGCCAAAGCCTGGGGCCCAGATCCACAGCATCGGAATCCGTCTCCCACGCTCGCTCGCACACACATGGTCCTTGCCAGCGACAGACAGCACAGAAACGCGCTTCGGCGGATCGGCCTGCAGCTGGCAAAGCCTCAGGAGCGAGAATGGCTGGCCTCTTCCAAGTGCCCCTCAATCCTCCTGTGCCTCCCCCGAGATTCCACCGCCCCCCCGCCCCATCCTCTCTTGGCATGGTGGCAGGCGCTGCTGGGCAAGTAAACAAGCCTTCAGTTGCTCCCTGCTCCGGAGACAGCAGGCCGGGCCAAGTCCCGTGCATCGGAGCTGGGCGGGAGCACCAACCCCAGGCAACGAAGGAACGGGGCCTCTCTCGGACCCCCCACAGGAGCTCCTACTCCCTTGCGGAAGGGGGGGGCAAGGAAGAGTCAGGATAAAGTCACTCGCATTCGCTCTAGGTTGGACTCCAGCTTTATGGCAGCACCAGTGGAGGCTACGGGGGCCAAGTCTGGCATGGTTATCTGGGGGGAGTTCGATCCGGCTGCACCTGAGGAAGTGGACAGGGCCCTTGCAGCTGCTGGTTCGGCCACCCGTGTTCGATCCGGGCCCTCCTGGCTGGTCAAGGCTGCCCAGGAGGCGGCGCATGATTGGGTCTGGGCGGTGGTTAATAATTCCTTGAGGTGGTTCCGTCGGCTCTTAAGGCGGCGGTGGTGCGCCCTCTCCTCAAAGGGCCATCACTTGACCCAACCAGCCAGGAGAGTTTTCGTCCAGTCTCCAACCTCCCCTTTTTAGGGAAGGTTGTGGGGAGAGTGGTCGCGTGGCAGCTGCAGAGGACCCTGGATGAAGCGGATTATCTGGACCCTTTTCATTCAGGGCTCAGGCTGGGTTACGGGACTGAGATGGATGGCATTGATTGCACTCTTAGATGACCTCTGGCGAGCGGGATGGGGGCAGTGCGACCATCCTTGTCTTCTTGACATCTCAGCGGCCTTCAGTACCATCAATCATGGTATCCTTCTGGACCGGCTTTGGGAGTTGGGAGTGGGTGGCACAGTGTTGCGCTGGTTCTCCTCCTTCCTCCGGGGTCGGTTCCAGTCGGTGTTGATAGGGGGGGAGAGGTCCAGCCCGCGTCCCCTACTTTGTGGGGTGCCTCAGGGCTCAGTTCTCTCCCCTCTCCTATTTAACATCTACATGAGGCCGCTGGGGGAGGTGATCCGATGGTTTGGGGCGAGGTATCATCAATATGCTGATGATACCCAGCTTTATATCTCCACCCCGGGCCGCCTGAGTGATGCCGTGGATGTCCTGTCCCAGTGCCTGGAGGCTGTAAGGGCCTGGATGGGGCGCAACAGGCTTCGACTCAACCCAAGCAAGACCGAGTGGCTTTGGGTTTGTGGGCCTTCTGGTGACAGGTTTTTTTCCATCGTTGGTCCTGGATGGGGTTGCACTGCCCCAGACGGACTCCGTGCGCAATCTGGGGGTCCTCGTAGACTCACGGCTCTTGCTTGAAGAGCAGGTGGCAGCTGTGGCTAGGAGGGCCTTTGTACACCTTCGGGTTGTGCGCCAGTTGTGCCCATTCCTGGACCGGGAGGCCTTGCTCACAGTCACTCATGCCCTCGTGACCTCCCGTCTGGACTACTGCAATGTGCTCTACGTGGGGCTGCCCTTGAAGAGCATTCAGAAGCTTCAACTGGTACAAAATGCGGCTGCACGGGTAGTAAATGGCGTCGGATATTCGACGCACGTAACGCCACTACTACGTGAGCTGCATTGGTTGCCGGTGTGCTTCCGGGTGCAATTCAAGGTGCTGGTTGTCACCTTCAAAGCCCTTCATGGCTTGGGACCAGGTTACCTAAGGGACCGTCTTCTCCCGGTTGTTTCTACCCGTCCAATTCGGTCTGGTAGGTTGGGTATGCTACGGGTCCCGTCAGCCAAGGGATGTCGGTTGGCAGGGACTAGAAGGCGCGCCTTCTCTGCCGTAGTGCCTGCCCTCTGGAATATTCTCCCTTCAGAGATCAGGATGTCCCCGACCCTGTTGGCCTTTCGTAAGGCCGTGAAGACCTGGCTATGTGCCCGGGCCTGGGGCCCCGAGCGTGTGAATGGCCCCGTTTCTTGGCTATATTAACATCCATGCATTGCCTACTTGGCAGCCATGTATATTTATTTTGTATTTTAATTGTTTTAATTACTCAACTGTTTTATAATTTTTATGATTGTAAGCCGCCCAGAGTCACTTGTTGAGACGGGCGGCTGTAGAAAACAAACAAACAAACAAACAAACAAGGAGGAAGACCCCTTCTATGGGAAGGAGCTGCACAGGGGTATCTTCTGGACAGACCCCTCGTGGGCTTCTGGAACTCCGGGCCACTGAACCTGGCCAAATTGCACGGATCCTCTATCTCCACGTCGTGGGTTTGCACAAGAGATGAAACTGGGTTAATACGACACATGGACTGCATTCAAAACACGTGCAATGCCCAAACAACAACAAAATATAAAGTCTCAGCGCAACGCAGAGTCAACGCCGGGCTGCCCACCGCATCTTAGCCTCATTTCCCACGTTGTACGAATCCACAAGCAGCAGCCCGTCAGACGTTCAGCCGCAGCTGTTCCTCAGCCCCACCTGGAGATGCCAGGGGTCAAATATGACCACTTAGGGTGCTCGGGCCGCCCCTGCGGTGTGGGCCTGTCTTTCCCCAGAGGGTAACGCGGTGCCCCTTCCCTTCTCTCAGGATCCATGCAGAAGTGCCCTTCCAGCACTCCTCCCCTGCCAGCAGGCTATGGAGTCTGTCCTCCTGTCCTCCCCTCACCCTCACCAGGTTTTATTCACTGGAGTGAAGGGTCCTGGGTACCAAAAGCACGAGGATGCAGCAGGATGCTGGCTGATGGCCCAGCAGTTTCCATGGAAACTGTGTCTGGGTGACCTGCAGGAGCCAGGCAACATCAGCCTGCTGGAGCCTTAACCCCTCACGTGCTGCCAGCCAGAAAGGGAGGAGGGCACAGTGCAAGCGGAAGAGACTGCCCGGCGGCCGAGGGGGCCCGCCTGCTCACCCGCCCGTTCCTCTGGGCGCAGGCCAAGCATCCCTAGGCCAGCTCACCTGGGGAACCATCTGAACAACTTGAAGAAACGGCAAACGTACAACCGGACAAGGACCATCTAGACCGAATATGGGGGCGGGGGCTTGCTCCAGGGTCCAGCAAGGGTGGCCCTCGGGACACTGCACCGGGAGGCAAGAGGGCCCCACGCGCTCCATTTGCATGTGACACACGTTGAACCACAGGGACCCCAACAGCAGGCGGGGACCCTCCCCCCACGTGCCACCATCCCCATTTCCACTGAACCCCCGAGTCACGTTGTGCTCCAAGGCCTTGTGGAAAACGTCAGGGAGCCAATCGAGAGCCCGTTCTCACCCACAGCAGAGCGCGTCCCTCGTTCTTTTGGGCTCCTCCTGAAGGACGGGCCCACCAGGATGTCCCCTGGGGATCGTGTCATGGCGGAGGGATTCCCTCATACCTTACGTTGCTGACGGTGCAGCTATTTCAGCTTCCCAGGAATTCCATCACGCTGGCAGAGCGCTGAATTTGTGGCTATTCTGGAATAAAGACCCTTCCTTTACCTCAGAGTAGGCCTTGCAGTCACGAGCGTCGCAAGGTCTTAAACCAGAGACATCTTCCCACATTCCTCAGGGCGGAAGCTGGAAAAGCGCCGAACGGTTCCTGGTCTCAAGGGGAAAGCTGCTTCCTAGCCCTGGATAGTCCTCTATTGGGGATGGCGCAGTGAATCCTGCTGCGTGCAGCGGGCTGGACTGGATGACCTCTTAGATCCCTTCCAAGCCTACGATTCCGAGACTTAAAATACGGCTTATTTAAAAAAAAGACAACCGTCACACTAAGCTAGCCGTGTCCACAAATGACAACCGTCTGGTGATATCACCACCTCAATGACCCAGTCGTTTCCCTGTGTCCAACATCTGATGCGAGTATGCGCGTTGCTGCATTCGCATGATGACATCATCATGCACATTTCGACACCAGGCCCCCTTGCCTCTTCCTGCAGACCCCCTCAGCCATTGGCGTTTCCTAAAGCACGATAGCTGCATTCACACAGAACACTATGCCCAGACCAATCAAACCACATTAGGGATTAGCACAATATGCCAGCTCAAACCTCTTCTGGTCCATTTCACCTTCCACGGTGGCCTTCTCCCGTTTGATTTCACCCTGAAACTAGAGCGCTGCAGCCGCGTGGGGCGTGTATGTGCACGGGGTGCCTGCATTCGAACATCCTCCGGTGCCAAATGGCTACTCCTGTTTTAAACCATGGTGGCTTGATGGATTTGGGAAAGTTTTTGTAATGCCCAGCTTACCGTCGAAGCCGGAGTTCTGCCAAGTCGCACAAACCCAGAGAAGATGAAATGCCTTACAGACCCACCGGCTCGAGGGCCCCCCGAGGGGCCCCGTCTGCCTCACAGCTACGGGCAGCTGCTGCTCACAAGACGAGGGTCTGGGAAAGGGCCAGCATCCAGAGGGAAGCCAACTCTTTTTCCCAGTCCGCAGAATGGAATCTGTAACAGCCGATGATGGGCTGGGGGACGGTGAGAGGAGCTTATCGGCCTGCCCGGCATTGTTGCAAAAGGCCCCGTTTGCAGCTGAGGCGATTAAGAAAAGCGCCCCCCCCCCCCCCATCTTCAAGATCAGCGACCAGATCCCCGCAGCTCCCGGAGAAAAGCCTTGGACAACCCCACCAAGTAGGGCTAAGCCTCGCTGCTCCCCCCCCCCCATTTTAGAAGCGCTTTCTTCAGACCGACGGAGATTCTCTGGAAAGTCAAATAATTGCCTAACGTTATTGCGGAGGGAGAAAGAGCCCGCCCACCCTGAAGCCCGCCTCCCCAGAACCAGCCGGCCCACGGGGTCCCTGCCGTCCTCCGTGCAGGCCACGTCCCCCACCTCTGGTCCCTGCAAAATGCCCTGCCGAAGCCGGGGTCTTGGTTCCCTTATTAATGGGCCCCACGTGGACCTGGAGATGCTCCACGGAAGGAAAGACTTTGGGCACTGCAGGCGTCTTGCTTGGAAGGCCCCCCTCTCGTTGGGGGTGGGGGAGAAAGGGATAAAAGTGGGTCGCCACTGCCTGGCTATAGGGCAAGCCGGAGGGGCAGGGGCACAAAGCGGAGAAGGCCCTTGTGAAGGTTCTGCGTGAGAAGGGGAGAAGGGCCCCGTCTGCGCCCCCCCGGGTCAACTGACTCCCACCAGGGGCCAATGGGATGGGGCCATCTGCGGTACCTTTTTTCAGCCCCCCAGCTGCCTCAAAACCAGAGGCGGCCACCCTTTTCCTTCCCAGTTCCTGCCTTCTTAATGCTTTTCCCTGGAGAGAAAAAAAAAAGGGGGGGACTTATTCACCCTTACCCTAACCCCCCTTTTTTTACTTCTAGTATGGCCCTAGGGGTGAGGAGGGGGCAAAGTACCAAGGGGGCAGAAAGGAACGCAGGGAGGAGCCCAAGATGCAGCTGACCAGGTCAACTGGGGGCTAAATTTCACTTCCCCCCCCCCAGAGTTGAGTTAAGCAGGTGATCTGTGCCAGTTAGTGAGTCCACAAGTAAGCCAAGCCTGCCCGCCTGCCCGCCCTCCCACACAGCTCAGCTCCGATCTCCCTGCAAACAGGGAGCGCCCACGGGGGTGCTTGGTGCTGGCCTGGCCCGTCACAATTTTGCGATGGGGGGGGGGGCTCCGCTTCCTTAACGTTCCAGACCAGACCGTTCACGACAAAGGCAGAAGATCCTGATCCTGCCCAGTTTACCAGGGGGAATGAAGAAAAGCACCTGGCGGGATAGAAGCGTGGCCCAGAACAAAGAGATTTGGGTTTCTCTGGCTAAGCTCCAAAGACAACAATCCACACACAGTCTGTATCGCATCTGGCTGCGAAGCACCACTCCTCAGATGAACGTCACAACCAAAACAAGCGAGGGAGCCTTTCAGTATGTGGACTTCAGTGTGAAACAGCCAAGGCAACATAAGCTTTGCAGGAAATCAGTTGCAAATCCACTCAAAACCAGAATTTACAGCAAGATGCCCCTTGCAATTCTTTTCGGTATCCAAGAAAACCGGAAACGTTCTAAATTCCCACAATAAACCTGGCTTATTAAGAGAGCAGTTCAAACTAGGCCTCTGAAGAGATCAGATACAACTGAACCAGCAACACCAGCACCACAGTTACAGCTCTGCTGAACAAAAGTGGCCCTTGGAACCTATTGTGGCTCAGTCCACTTGCAGAGCGATCTACGCAATTCTGGACGGTGGCAGAAAAAGTCGTACGGAAAAGAGACGGTATCAGAGACAGGCCTTGGGAGAGCGGACAAGAGCTTCCTTATTTTTTCTGAGGGACAAAAGAGTTCCTAGCGCAAGGCCGGCTCTCCTGGATTTATTCTGGATGCGAGTTGGGGGGGGAGGGATAAATGTAGGGCTTCTCCACACTTTTCCTTGAACCCTTGGAAGGGACCGGGCTACATAGACAAAATCAGCTGTTTCGAAACTCACCCAGGCCAGCCACCGTGTTCTCAGGCTCGGGGCACCGGAAGGGCTGGTCAGCCCCACAGAGGGAATTCCAGACATGTCCTTGGTACTCCGGCCTCTTTGGAAACTGCCCACCAGTGACGGCTAAGGAGCCCGTGTGGAAGGCACAGCTAAGGCTAAACATCCCTTTGCTGCGAGATGTGGGACCGGCTGCCAGCTTGGCCAGACCCATTCGCGGAAGTCCTGGGCGTCGCCGGCTCTCCGCCTCGAGGGCAGCAGGGCTGCTGGGAGACCGGGGGCTTCCTTGGGCATCTGGGGGCCACTGGGAGAACAGACCGCGGGCCGAGGTGGGCCAGGGGGCCGATCCAGCAGGGCACGGCTTCCGTTCTTACGTTCGGGGCCTAAACAGCGTGGGGCCTACCTGACGGGCCCCTCCCCCTTAGGATCCTCCTTGGCCTGGCTGCCAGGGCCCCGTCCTCTATCCTGGGGAGGGGGTCACTTCCTGCATTCGGACCCCCTCCCCAGGTGCTACATCGCCCCCTCCCTTCGCAGAGCAGCTAAGAGCTGCCTCCTTTGCCCGGGAAGGCTTCGCTCCCGTTTATGTAGCCGGGGCTGGGGCGGGGCAGGGCGTTTCTTCCTCCCTTTTGGGGGGGCTGCTTCCCAGCCCCAAGGAGCCGCTTACCCCCTGGCGGGCTCCTCGTCCTTGCCCTGCTTCCACTCCGCCTTTCCGCTCTTCCGATAGAGGAGGTTCATCTCGCTCTGCAGCGGCGGCTCCTGGGGGTGGCAGGTCTGGCTCAGCACCCCGTAGGACCAGCAGCCCCGGGCCTCGATGAACTGCAGAAAGACGGAGATCAGAGCTTCCTGGGGGCTGGCATTCATCTTCTGGGGGCTGGCGCAAGGCGGGCAGGGGGCGCCCGGAGGGGGCGCTGCTGCAGGAGAGAGTCTCAGTTAAGGAGAGAGGAGGGGGCAGGCTTCAGGCCCCGCACCTAGGGGATAAACGAGGGTGCCTCTGAGCCTGTGCAGAGCGCCTCGCCTTTCATGCCCACCCGTCCACCAGCAACACCTTGCGGCTGACCTGGTTCTGTAGAAAACAATAAACGCGGGGGGGGGGCGTTCAGGATGGGCCTCACCCTCCCCACCGGGCCGAGCTGGAGCAAACAGCCCTCGGAGGGTGCTCCGGCCAGGCGCTGAAGCCCGGGGACTGGGCCGCGCCGGGCCGTTTCCAACCCGGCGGCGCAGCACGGAAGAGCCGAGAGGGGCGGGCGGTGCGCGAGCAAGGCCGGGAGGGACGCGGAGCTCGGGCTCCGACCGAGTCCCGCTAGAAAGCCGCGGCCGCCGGCCACCTACCTGCTGTGCGGAGGGTTATCTGGGGGGACAGCCGGGGCTGGGGCCGCGGGGCATCGCTCCTCCGTCGCCGCCCTGCTTCTCCCGGCGCGGCGCGGCTCAATCCCCCGCCATCCTCGCCGCCGCCCGGGCGAAGATCCCGGCCGCAGTGCTCAGGGGGGTCGCCCCTCCATGCTGCTCGGCGCTACCGGGCCTGGCTGGAAGGGCGCGGTCCTTCCCGGGGCTGCGGGCGAGAAGACGGCCTCAGAGGGGGCGCCGGCTCCGGGCGAGAGAGCCGCTCCCGCGCCGGGCCGCGCGCCGCCGACAGCCGCCGGGCCGTCCTCCTGGCCCGTCCCCGCGCCGATGCACTCCGAGCAGCCCGCGAAGCGCCCGCCTTCGGCCGCCCGCACAGACCTGCCGCTCCGGGGAGAGAGGCACCTGCTCCTGCGCCGCCGCCCTCCGCCGCCGCTCCTCCCGTTGCTCCGGCGACGTTGCCGGGCGGGGCTGAGCGACTGGTCCCCGGGCGGAGAACGCGGCGGCGGCGGCTCCCTTCTAGCCCCGCGCCGCTCACCTGGCCTCCGGCTGCTCCCCGCCGGCCTCCCGCGCGGGCTTCCTCCGGCTGACGCAGCGTCTCGGCGCGCCTCCCTCCACCCGGGAGCGCGGGCGCAGCGCGGGGAGGAGGAGAGGGGAGGGAAGACCCCCGCCTGCGGCGGAGGGGGGGGGCGGGAAGAAGGCCGGCCGGGGCGGGCGGCTCCGTCCCCCGCCGGCTCCCCCGCTCCGCTGGGCCCCGAGCCGGGCGTCGCCAGGAGCCTTTCCGCGGCCGGAGGGGCCCCGCTTCCTCTGCAGCAGCGCAGGGGGGCGCCACGGCGGGGCCCTTCCTCGCGGCCCCGACGGTCCCCGCGCCCCCCTCGCCGGGCACGCCGCGGAGCCCCCGCTGGAGGGGCGCGAGGAGATGCGCAGCACAGCAGGAGGCGGCGGAGCGCGGCGAGCCATGGCCGGAGGCGAGTGTCCCTGCCCTCGCCTCGCCACCCGCACCGGGCTCTCTCCTGCCCGAGGGAGGCGCGGCCAGGCCCCGCGGCGGGCCCTTCCCCTCCCCTCCCCTGCCTTCCCTTCTGGGGGGCGGGCTGCGGGACCAGGCGGGAGGCCGCTCTTTGCCGGAGCGCCTTCCCCAAGCTGGCGCCCTCCCGCCCGCCTCGTCCCCCCTCCCCCCGTCCCTCCCCGCGAGAGTCGCGCACAGGCCAGCGAAGCGCGCCGCCGCCGCCGCCGCCTTTCCTTGCCGTGCCTTGAAGCCGAGGAGAAGAGCGGGCGGGGCGCGCACGGAGGGGGCCGCTCGCTCAGGCGGCGCCTCGGGGTCGCCTCGAGGACGCTCGGCTGCCCGCGCGCCGGTCCAGAGACGCCGGGTGCACCGCCCGGCCCCGGCGGGCGGGGGATGCTGCGCGCCACGCCGCCTAGTCTGGCCCAGGGAGAAGGCGCGGTATGCCCGTGGGGGCCGGGGGCGGCTTTCCGGCCGGCCCGAGAGAGGCCCCGGGTTCTGGGCACGGGAGTCCGGACGGCCCGGCCCGGGCAGCCCTCGCTCGCCCGCCCGCCGCGCTTGAGGGGCGCCGGAGCCTGGGAAGAGCGCCGTGCGCGGGGACCGAGCGCCTCTCGCTCCTCCTTGTCCGGATGGCCGGGGCTGGCGGCGGGGGCGGGAGGGAATCTCGCCCGCCCGAGGAGCCGCGGTGGCCGCGGGTAGCGCGCAGGAGGGGGCCAGACTCCCACCTGCCGGCCGAAGGTGGCCCAGCGGCCCCCGGGCGAGCCGCGCCGCCTGCCCGAGGGAGGTGGACGGTGGCTCTGCTCGCCCACCAGGGGGCAGCCGCGACCCATCGCAGTCTTCACGTGATGCCGGGCAGCGTTCCCGGGGCGCGGGGCGCGGGGGGCTCCCCGTGGGAGGGGCCCTCTCCCCCCTCCCGCTGGCCTGTCCGTCCGCCCTGAAGCCAGCGGGGGCAAGAAGGCGCAGGAGGACCCCTTCGGCTGAGCCCCCCCGGTACTGGGGACCCTCTGAGGGGAAGGGCAGCTCCCCTGCCCCCAGCCAATTCGTAGAGTCAGCCATGATGGCGGGTGGGGAGCCGCGGAAAGTCTCTCCGCGGGCGGCAGCCTCTCGTCTCGGGCTCGGCCGGCCGGGCAGCGCCCTTTCCCGCAGTCTCCGTCCGGGATGGCGGGCAAGGAGGGGGCGCGTTCCGCGCGATGCTAAGGCCGGTGCTGCCCGCCCCTGCCAGGTCTTGGTCCGCCTGCCCGGGAGGACGGGCCTCCCCTCCCCTCCCCTCCCCTCGGGGGGCGCCTGGCGAGCAAGGCGCTCCTTTGCGCAGGGCTTGGCTGCCGCTCTTTTTCATTCTAATCTCTGGTTTCGCTGCTCTTAAATTTACTGCCGAGAGGCATGGCAGCGGGCGGTGTGAGTTTATTAACTGAGAGAACCAGCGGAGTTCGGAGCGCGCGTCCGGGTGGGCTCAGACCTTCTGCCCCCGCCCCCCGCTACGCCGGACCTCCTTGCGAGGCCAGTTTGTGCCTCTCCCTCTGCGGTCAGCAAAGCGGGACTTCCCCCGCGGGGGGCCGCTGCGTGCAGGGAAAGGGTTAAGCCGGAGGGGCCGCTCTCCCGGTGGCGCTGGAGGAGTTAAGCCCGCCTTGGCCTGGCCCCAGCTGGGGGGGGCGTCAGCCAGTCAGCTGGTTGGGAGGGGGCTGGACTTCCTGGTGCTGGGACTTGTCAACAGCCAGCCGAAGGCAGGCGAGGAGGAGAAGGAAGAACGGCGGAGCTGAGTTCGCCCGCCCCCCCCCCTCCCTCCCTGCGATCCGAGCCAAGCCCCGGGCACGCGGGTGCGACTTTGCCCACAGGCGGGTCAGCCGCTTGGGCCTGCAAGGGGCATGCGGGCCGGTGGGCCGTTGTGTCTCTGGGGAGAGGAAAGGGGCTGGTCGCAGCCTCCAGAGACGCGGTGATGCCCTTCAGCCTGGCCCCGACATGCCCCGGAGCGGAGCGGAGACCTGCAGCCCCCTGAGCTGCCTTCCGGGACCGCGGGGGGAGGCAAGGAAGGAGCAGAGGGATCCCTCAGCCCCGTCTCTTCTCCGAGAAGCTGCCCAGTCCGTGGAGGAGGAAGTTCCAGCTGCGAGTCAAACAATGCGGGACGTTTGCCAGGCAGATGCCCCTTGAGCTGGCTTCGGTCCTGGCCAGGGCGCACCAACCTCTAGCTCCCGTCAGCCAACCCAGCGGGCGGCGGAGTGCCAGCGCCCGGCTGGCCCATCCACGTTTTCCCGGTGCCGGATGACCGAGGCGTCTCTCGCGGGCCTGTCCCGTCCTGTCCTCGGAGCGGCCCAGCCCGGGGCCTGCGGTGCTTCGGCCTTGTGTCCGGTCCGGCGGCGATGGCCTGGGGGAAGCCGATGCAGCAGTCCTGCTAGCCCACCCCGCCCCTTTGCTGGGAAGCCCTGCGGAGCCCCCCAGCTTGGTCAGGATCATGAGTGTCGGGAAGAAGAAGAGCGGCTTCCAGATCACCAGCGTCACCTCTGATTACGAGCAGAAGGAGGGTCTGCCCGGGGGAGACCCCAAGGGGTCCTCTGTCAGGCCGGCGGCGGCAGCTGATGAGGCCAGCCCCACAGAAGATGGCGGTCACCAGGCCAATGGTGGCGTGGGGCCCAAAAATGGGCCCTCGGCTCCCAGCTGCCCGGGATTGGCCCCCCTGTTTCCGGGCTCCATCGGCGGCATATCCAGTTCCCGGTTTCGTGTTGTGAAACTAGACCAGGGCTCGGGAGAGCCATACAAACGGGGGCGCTGGACTTGCCGGGACTTTTACGACCAGGAGATTGACCACCACCTGGCAGGGCGGCTGGCAGATTCCGCGCGGCTCCCGCAGTCCCTGGATTCCCGGCTGGAGGTGGCAGGCCTCCTGGCAAAGCCCTCCTCTCCCTTCAGCCCCCAGATGC
The DNA here is from genome assembly GCA_023362775.1 of Charina bottae. Lineage (NCBI taxonomy): Eukaryota > Metazoa > Chordata > Lepidosauria > Squamata > Charinaidae > Charina > Charina bottae. The sequence continues at coordinate 4,664,489 of JALMGJ010000036.1, forward strand.
CACGCCGAGGGCCCTGCCTGCAGTCCCTGCTGGTGCTCCCAGTCCCCGGGGCCTCGGCCCACCAGGCCCGCTCCCTGGGGGGCGGCCTGCCTGTCCTCCGGCCCAGCAGGACTCCCCCCAGCCCGGCATCTCTCCGTAGCCCCCGGGTTGCGGCTGAGGCGCGGCCCCCGGCTCCGGAGGAAGGCACCCAAGAGCCCGGAGACCCTCTCCAGCCTGGCACCGTCCCCGTGGTGAGAGTGGAGGAGCACTTGCTGCCCAACAGCGTCACCCAGCTCATCCCAAGGGAAACGGCGGAGCGGCACAAGGTGAGCCTGGGGGCTTCGTTCCTGCGCACCTCGTCCTCCCCTCCCGTCTCCCCGGACTGAAGACGGGCACTGAGGGAGGGCAGAATAGGGGGACCTTGGCTCGGAGAAGGTCCTCCTCCGGAGATGTCCCCTGGGCACCCAGGCGGCTGCCTGCAACTGGGACTTCCTTGTTTTGGGCATGGAGATCTGCCCTTCCTTCCTTCCTTCCTTCCTTCCTTCCTTCCTTCCTTCCGGCGGCATGTCTTCTCCTCCTCACGGGCCCCAGGGAGACAGAGCCTTGACTCTGTTTCCCTCATCTGTGCGGAGGGACGGGCAGTGGGGTAGAGAATCCCTCTGAGCCAGCCAGGCGGCAGCCCTGGCCCTGTCGCTGGTCCGTGTCCTTTAAGGAACGTGGCAAGCCGTGGCCCTCCAGGTGCTGCTGAACGTCCATCAGCTGCTCTGCCCGGGGGGAAGGACGCTGAGAAACGGGGTCGGTCCAGCAAAGGTTGGGGCCACACCTTCCCAAGGCGGCTTGCTTTCTCCTGTGGAAGTGCCGAGGGGGCCCAGCTGCTTTGGGGGAAGGCGAGGAAAGACCCTGGTGGATGGGGGGGTGCGTGTGGGAAGCCCATTGGCCCATTCCGGTGCACCTGACCAGGAACCGCTGCCCCATCTGAGATGGCAGCCCAGTCCTAGTGGCCCAGCGGGGCTACGGGCAGCCAAGAGCCCTTCAGATGCCTTGCGGGCCGAGCAGGAGCTTGGCAACCGGGACTGCCAAGGCCGGAGGGCAGGGGCATCGAGCACTGGGCAGGGGAAGCGAGCCACCAGGCTCTTCCTGGCCACGCACACAGGCATCCCTTGTCTTCATCCCCGGTGACCCTGGGCCTTCCCGGGTCCTCCTCCCGCCTGCATCCACTGTCCGAAAGGGGCCAGAAGCGGAAGGTCCTCCCTCGCCTTGGCCGGCCCCCCTTTCTCCCTGCCCTGGAGCAGCCCTCTGGCTGGGGGCACTCAGGTCTTCCTCCCTCCTGCCAGGTTTTGCCGAGAGAGTCCCGCTCGCGCCCATCCTCCCCGGCTCCCCTGCTCTTCCGAGATGCAAGCCCCCACCGGAGAACTTCAGACCCCTTTGGCGCTGCCCGCTTCAGCCTGGCCCGGTCTGTGTTTGGCATGGGGGCTGCCCATGACAGCGATGATGACAGGTAGGGGATGGTGGGGCATCTGGCACATCCCTGAGGAAGCTGGGCCGAGTCTTGGGGGGGGGGGTAACGCCTGCGGGGAGGAGGGGAGACTTGGGGGCTGGCAGGGCCCCCCTCACCTGCTCTTGTCGCCAGTGGGTGAGGCTGGGAGAAGGGCGGGTGGCACGTTGGTAGCCTGGGTGTCCCAGGCGACACCCAGGGGGGAGCCTGTTCCCGGAGGGCTACTGGATTTCTTAAGGTTGAAAAAGGTCCTGGCCTGGACGCTTTTTTCCCTGGGGAACAGAAGCTGCCCTCTGCACATGCTCATATCTCTCTCGGCAAAGTTCTGAGTGCAGTTTCCCCTGCAGCGTAAGCGTTCAAACTTGGGCAAGAGGAAGGAAATGAGGAACGGAGGTGTTGTCAGAAGGAGGGAGCGGATGTGTCTGCCTGTGGTTGCAAGTGCTGGGGGGGGGGGGCAGAACGAAACCCCTCGGAAGTGGCTCCTGCTGCAATAGCTCATGGTCAGAGGGATTTGAAGGCAATGGCGCAGCTCCTTCTGTACCAGGACAATTTCCACGAAATCAGGGTGTTTCTTTACGTCCTCTGTCCGATGACGCACATCTGTGGCTTCTTTCTGGCGCAAACAATCGGTGTCTTGGGGCAGGGGAGTTGTGGGGCAGGGATATTTGTGGGGGGAGAGGGGAGGAGCGCATGCATAGGGTGTCAGAATCCTGCCCCCTTCCGCCGCCTCCCAGGTAGGGGAGGTCAGCTCTCCTTCCCGACAGAGCTGCTGCCACTTGGCTATTTCCATCCTGACGCAGCGGGGAGCTGGCCAGCCCTGGGGTGGGGGGGGGGGAGAAGAGTCTATTTCGAGCCTGACCCTCCGCAACCTTCTGCCAGCTCGGCCCCAGATGCCTCTCGGCCCAACGCCTCTCAGCCCAACCTTCCTTTCGCCCTGCCTCTCCGGAGCTGCGCCTGCTTCAGGAGCCAGGCTGGCAGCCACGTCCTCCCCCCCCCCGCCAGCCTTTTCCTTGCCCGGGTGCCTCACCCTCCGGCTCGTGCTGGCTGCTGCGGGGTAGGGGCCCTTGGGATTCAGCCCTCGGCCTGAGCAATTCCAATCCCACGGCCGGCCGGCAGGGAGTCCAAGGCTGGAGCAGGATATCCACCTGGGGAGGGAGAGGCGGCCCCTTGTCTGAGACTCCCTGCAGCAGCAGCTGTGGCCCCCCCTTGTCCCACTGCTCTGCCTGCTTCTGCCTTCCTGGCCTGCAGCCGGAGGGTCCCCGAGGGGTCTTTCTGCGCCTTTTCCTCGAGGACTCTGCTTTCTCTTTCCCCCACTGTGGAGTTCCACAGGGTCTCCATCCCATTTCCCCCCATGCCACAGTCACTCTCTCTTCCATTTTAGCCCACCACCAAGGTCGGGCAGAGAGCACGGCTGCCCGAAGGCTTGCTCAAGGGCACACCGAGGCCAGAGAGGGGTTGGGGTCTGCTTCCGTGTCCTCTGCGCCCAGCCACCGTTCTGGGAGAGCCCCCTGCCTTGCTCTTGCTTCCTTCCCCCGTCATCCCTGTGCTGCCCCCCCAAGCCTAGGGGGGCCATGATCAAGATCACCCCCTTGTCTGGCTCAGTCTGGCACCCACCACATTCCTCCCAGGAGTGGCTCTGCTATTCTTAGCCATGGTTAAGTGCGGTGGGGGGGGGGAAATTTGGCACAACGACGCAGGGGTAAAAGAAACTGTGCCCAGAATAAATCCTTCCAAGGGCTGGGAGAGCCGGTTGGGGTAAGAGGTGGGCATCCCGGAAAGGGGCGAGGGGGTCAGTTGGCGGAAGCCTCTGGTGCATTTACCGTGGCGGCTGCCGTGTCCTTTCCTGCATTCTGCCCCGCAGCAAGGGAGGCAGCTCCCATCAGAACCGGAAGAACTTGTCTTCACGTGCCCGTCATGCCCCACTGACCCCCCACCCCTCCCCAGAAAACGTCCCGGTTTGTGATGCCACGCCCCTCGGCATTATCGGAGTCGAATCCCCAGCAACGGGCGCTTTGGATTTGAAACGCAGAGCATTTATGGCATTCTGACCTCCAAGTTCTCCTCTCGGGCCTCTGTCTGTGCAGTGGCACCGAGGAACCTGGAGGTTTTACACTCTGCGCGCACACAAGGGTAGTCGAGACGCAGATGGCAGGCTTATTTATTTATTATTAAATTTCTAGGACCGCCCATCTCCCCCTCAAGGCGGCCTACCTTAGTTAGTGGCAGATATGGGCATGGTGAGGGAGTGGCTTCAGGCCATGCCGTAAGCTGTTCTTCCAGGCTGAACCTTTCTACCCAGCCAGAAAGGGGCCTTCCTGGAGTGTGGGGGTCCTGGCCAAGGGGTGGGAGCCTGGGGGGCAGGCCAAGCCCAGAGCCGGCCAGGTCCTCCTGCCCCATTCCCTTCACCTGAGACATTGAACAGTGTTTTTCAACCGTGGCCACTTGAAGATGGGTGGATGGGGAGTTCTGGGAGTTGAAGTCCACCCGTCTTCAAGTGGCCACGGTTGAAAAACACTGCGCTGAACCAACTGACCCACTGCTGAGCCGCAAAAGCAGCTTTGAGACATTGTGTGGTTGTAGGTAGTAGCGTGTTTGCGAAGACGCCTCCCCCTCCCCTCCGCGGGCAGATGGAAAGTTCCCACGGAGCAGCCTTGTGGGGACAGGTGAAGGGCTGCTTCCATCCTGCCTGCGGAGGGGCAGCGGCTTCCTCTGTGCGGCCTGGGGAAGAAACCCAGTGGATCTCTAACGGTGGAGCCCCTGGGCTGGGCAGCCTTTCCCTGTGCACCCCCTGCGCCCCCCAGACAGAGGCGGAGGTCTCCTCCGTGGACTCTCCGTCCGTCTGCACCGTTGCCCAGGCTGGGGCTCAGGCCGGCCCCCGGTAAAGGTAAAGGGGGCCGGTGCTGATGGGTTATGCAATGCCCTTGGACTCCTTCCCTCGTTTCCATGACGACTTCCCACCCCCAGCAACCCCCCTCCCTGGACGGGACTGGCATAAACAGAGGTGGCAAGTGTATAAAGGTTTCTTTGTGTGCCCCCCTTGCACGCCTTCTCTGCCACATCAGAGCCAAGGAGGAGGCCGCGGCGAAAGGGGGGGTGGACAGCGGAGGGGGTGCTACGCTGAGGCAGGCAGGCGGCCTCCGCCGCCACTTCCGTCCCAGGCCGTGGGGACGGAGGAGAGGGAGCATGCTGCTGCTCTGGCACTCCTGGCAGGCTGGGGCAGCTGAGGCCCCAGTTGCTGGCTGGCTCCCTTTCCTCCCGAGGATGGGGACGGGGCGCACTCGCCCCCCAGCCAATGAGAGTGAATGAGAGGGGGCCGAGAGCCCGGCACAGAGATGGCTATTTATGCTGAGCCAGGAGCCCGTTGGCCGAGCGAGCGAGCGAGCGTCCACCGCATTCCCTGTCCAGCTGGGGCTGCGCGCGCGACCAGCCTTTCCCAGGCTCGGCTCCTGGGTGTGGCCGGCGGCCTTTCGCTTCCCAAGGCGCCGGGCAGATGGATTGGGACTGAGGCTCAGAAGGGTCCCTGGGTGATCTTGGGGAGGCCAATCTAGCAGGACGTGGAAGGAGAAAGAAAAGGGGCTGCGGGGGATCTGCTCAGGAGCTGGCTTTGGGGGTCCAACCATCAGGCCCCTGCAGAGACCGGGAACCCAGAAGAACAGGACCCCCGTGCCCCGGGGAGCGGAGCTTCCCGGGAGGGAAGATGTCTCTGGACCGCCGAAGGGCGTCTGTCAAGTCCCTGGTGAACGCGTTCGAGTCTCGGTGGGAGCACCCAGGCTGTGGCTGTTGCTTGCTCCCGGATCCGGGGGCCTCCCGTCGCCCCCGGCAGCGCGGTTGCACCTCCCCGGCTTCATCCAGGGATTCCTCCCCCGCTCGGATGAAGAAGCCCAAGGGGAGCCCCCCAAGCCTCAGGAAGCTGAACGGCCCCAGCGAGAAGGAGGCAGACCAGACACTGGTCTCCCTCCTGCTGGTCCTTCACAGGTAGTGGGGAGGGTCTGGGCAGGGGGAGGCCGTCTGGGTTGCCGGAGGGGGAGGGGTTGAGGGACCTGAGAACGTTGTTCATGGAGGGAGGGAGACTTGTGCAAAATACTGTTCAGCCGTGCGGATTGCTGGCTGTGTCCCTAGAACACCTTGGACCAGGTCGGTGAAAGCGGAATTGGTTGTGTTGCATGGGACGGGCAAAGCTTGCTTTGTGTAAACTCCTTTCACCTCTGCATCTTCTGCTTGCTCCCCTTGTTTAGTCGGTCTGTGGGGCGGCATCGTGTGTGGACGCAGAAAACGGGGTAAGCGGGGTGGGTGAACGCCATTACAGCACCACCTGTGGTTAATCGGTCTTTTTTGCTTCTCTCAAACATTTTGGTCTCGTTCTTAAAATCATTGTGAACCCCAAAGCACTTCAGTTTATGAGGGTTACGGCTAGTGAGGTGTCTCTAGACCGCACTCTGAGAACTGCTGGCTTAACTGATCAGAGCAAGACCTACCTGGGCTCTTTAGATGGAGGATAAAGACCCGGAAGGTGCTGGCGAGAGTATGTGGGTGGACTCTGGCCCGCTTGTACGTTGCCGGGGCTAGAATGGCATAGGAGGGGGCAGTGCAAGTCCACCGTTCGAAACAGAGGGATCCCAAGACTATGCGGTGCCTCCTGGGCTGCCTGTGGAACTGCATCTCTGCGGCTGAAGCCTCCGTAGTTGGGGGGTCCAGCTCCGGGATGTTGCTTTTCGCCCGGCAGGCCCCGGGCTGCAGAGGGGCTGGCTCTGGGGGAGCGGAAGGAAGTGCGGAAGCCGTGCGGGGCGGCAGTGGGAGTGCGGTGAGGGCCGTTGGCAAGGGGCAGTGACTGGTTCACCTTTGGCGCGGCAGTCCAATCCACCGGTCCTTCTCTTTCCCACAGCGGAATCAACAGCAGCATGATCGCCATCGACAACAAGATTGAACAAGCCATGGTGAGTCGAGGGACAGGGCAGGGGTGGTGGCCCTGCGTGGATGGGTACGGTCCCCGGTGGACATGGAAGGGCTGCCCGGAACGCTTACAAGCCCTCCCAGCTTCCGCAGCAGGAGGTCCCAGCCCGCTAACCCGCTGCAGCAGCCTAATCCCTTTTGGAGATAAAATTCCTGGATGTTATTGTCCTGGATTTATATGCCTGGGCAAGTCCCAGAAGCCAGTCACCAGTTCCTCCAGTAAATTGGCAACTGCTGTGGGAAGCAGACCTCTTGTACATGCTCAGAGACGCTCAGAACTTCCGGGGCTCTGCCAGAGGCTAAGATCGCTTCTAGTGGCAACTTGCACTTCTTGTAGTTCTCCTCAGGAGAAACGTTGCTGCGGCTGCTGCTGCTGCTGCTGCTGGCTAGAGGGAAAATCTAGGAAGAGTTTGCAGATGGGTATCAGAGAGCCTGCAGTGACCCAATGGCTAGCAGCCCAGACTTATCAGGAGAGCCAGGTTCAGCCGCTGGGGGGGGGGGGGCGGGGGGGTTGCACCCTTTTGGCCTCCGTCTTTCCTCAGTGAAACAGCACTACAAAGGACCCCTTTTGCTGTTTCTGTGAAAGTGTAGGTCACAGAGGTTTGCAGAGGCAGAACGGGGAGATGGCTTGTGTCCTGGGGTCCTCATGTACCTTACAGCGCCTGCCTCCTCTTCCTCAGGACCTGGTAAAGAGCCACTTGATGTTTGCAGTGCGGGAAGAGGTGGAGGTCCTGAGGGAACAGATCAAAGAACTGTCGGAGCGCAACACCTGGTTGGAGCAGGAGAACAGCCTTCTGCGCTCCCTGGCCAACGCGGAGCAGCTCAGCCATTTCCAGGCTCAGCTCCACAGCGCCAAGCCGCCGTCCAGTGGCTCCGCGTGACCCTGGATGGCCAGAAGGTCTTTAGTGTCAGCAGCCCTAACACTAAAGAGTGCCCGATGGGAGGGTGCTCTGCAATGGATTCCCGCAGATGTGAACCTGCAGAGTTGGAGGGGTGTGTGTGTGCGTGTGTGCACGCATGTTTGTGAAACCAGCCTTTGGGGGGTGGGAGGGGGGGGACTGGGCTACTAACACAGCACGTGCCTTCCGGGGGTGGAATTAAATGCAGTTTTGCCCCCCAGCTCTGAAAGGAGCAGGATATGTTTCTCGTAGCCAGGGAGCTGAGGTTCAGAGGTGGTGGCTTGGTGAGAAAAACCACCCTTGGACCCGGGGACCCCTCCCCGGCTGGGCCTCCCCTCCCCCAACCTCAGGGGGAGAATGCTGCACTTGCCCCACCGAAGTGGAGACTGGAGGGGGCTTTTTAAAGGTACCATGGACTTGGTTAGACGTTGGGATGGAGAACAGAGGGTGGGGTGTATGGAGCTGGCAATAATTTTATATCAAGGGCACTTTTGCAGTATTTCGGGTTATTAAACTACCTAGCTGTTTAAGCTGCTCTGTGTGGCGTGTAGTGATCTGGGGCGTTCAGAAAAAAGCCGAGGTCCAGTTAACGCGGGCTTTGCCAGCATCCACGCCTGATTGTAAAAGCAGCCGTGGAGCGCATTGAAGGAAGTGCCTGGGGACACCGAGCCCAGCCCCCCCCCGATGCTCAAAGAAGCGCCCCAGAAGAGAGTGCTGCAGCCTCCGGGTGCCCCCACTTTCTTCTCTCCTGCGCCCCCCCCCCCAGCACAGAGCTCCCGAGCACAAGCGGTCCCTCCCCCATTGTTTCTACCCCCTAAGGCGGCTGCTGAATCTCAGGCCAGGTTAAACGGGCCCATTGTCCCCGCCACCAAAGCACGGGGCTCCGCGCTGCGCGAGAGGTTGGGCCAAACAGCTGGAGGGGGAGGGCACGTGGGCGCCTGCCCGCAAAGAGCATGGCGGGTGACTAGGGCATTGTTGTCCGCAGCTCCCGCCTCCCTCCCCTCCGGGGGATCGGCAGTGTTCCCGAGGGCTGAGATAAACAAGGCCGGTGGTGGGAAGCGCCGTCTGGTGGCGCGGGGTCAGTCCGGGATCGGGCAACCTCCCTCCCGCCAACTGGAAGCCGATTTGCAATCCCACACTGGGACCCCAACCGACGTGGGGTCGGGCGTCACATGGCAAAAGCGGCCCTCCCAGTCCGCAGAGCCCAACAGTGGCGAAGATTGTGAGCCTTGCCAGGACGCGAGGGCAAGCCGTAGCCACGCGCTGCAGGCCGGCTAGTCGAACTGGACGGAGCCTTCCCGGTGCAGCCCAGTGCGAGGATTAAGAGGCTGGTGGGCAAGGCCCTGGGCCGCAGACCCCTCGGACCAGCTCCGAGCAAATTCCAGCCGCCCCGGTGCCGGCTAACGGGCGTGCACGGACAGGAAGAGGGCTGTAGCCATGGCTCCCCCCTTGCACCCCGATAAAACCTTCGGCCCCTTCGCAGACAATGGCTGTGTTGGTCTTCGGAAGGTTCAGACTAGGGTATCCCTGGCAACCTGTTCCCTAGCAACCCGTCTCTCCAGGACATCCCTTGGGAAGACCATGCCACTGTGCCGGCTCTCCTTGCTGTTCCTGGCATGGGTCTCTGCCAACCGGGCCCAGCTGAAGCGTCAGAGAGTCGGTGAACTGGAGCGGGCTCCCGAGGTCATGCAGGAGTCAGCCGGCCCTCTCGGAAGCGGCGCGCAGGAGGCGGGGGGCTGCACCGACCCCTCCCTGCTGCTGCCCTGGGCCTTGCTGCTGGCCTTCTCGGGGTCCTTCGCCATGTACCTCCTGTTCGCCAAAGAGCAGGGGGTGAGCGGCTCCGCCTCCCTCCCTCCCTCCCTCCCTCCCTCCCTCCCTCCCCGCCACCAGGGAGGCTCCCTCCCTATTTCTCTGCACGCCTGCCACCCATCGGCCTCCGCCAACAACTGGCACGTGGTCTGGGCGAGGGATCCTGTCCCCCGGCTAATGATATATTGTCTACAGAAGGGCGTCCTTTTATTTGTTTTCACCTGATGCATTTCCATTTTAGCTGAGGCATGCCGTTAAAGGCAAGATGGATTTGTCCTCTGGTCTAAATGAGGTTCTTATCATGTGACCCGTCCCCCCTCCCCAATTTATGGGGTACTGCAGGTAGGTAACAGCGTTCCACGTGCGTCATGCGGCCACATGACCGTGGAAGCGTCTTCGGACAAGGCTGGCTCTTCGGCTGACAAACGGAGATGAGCACCGGCCCCTGGAGTCGGACACGACTGCACAAATGTGCAGGGGAACCTTTACCTTTCCAGGGAGTCTGGGTGGTAGTTCTCCTGTCGCCGGTCAGCCTTTGGGTCAGGCCCGCTAGGAACGGTGGACTCAACCCAACCCAGTCTGGGGCACGCTCTGTCCAGCGCATCAGCCGCCACGAGAACAACATTTTACATCAGTGTTTCTCAGCCTCGGCAACTTCAAGTTGTGTGGACTTCAACTCCCAGAATTCCCCAGCCAGATGGGAGTTGAAGTCCACAGAGCTTGAAGTTGCCGAGGCTGAGAAACACTGGTTGACATCATTTCCTCAGACAACCATCCTGATCCAAAGACGCCCTTCCCTACCTCCCACAGCTGTTTCTGCCCCTTTCCCGATGTTGAAATGCGCTTGAAAAGGGGAAAAGATGGCGACCAAGACCCGTGGTCCGCTCATTCCAGCGGGGACAGGCCAAGCGTATCCCACGGGATCTTCATGGCTACACGGAAGTGGGAAACGGTGGAGGGGAGTCAGGAAAAGGAATCCCGCTTCGCCCAACCCAAACCTCCATTTTCTCTCACCCGTTTCAGGAGTGGGCTTTGGCAGTGAAAAGCAGGGTTTGGCCCCTGGCACACCTTTCATCTTGGGTGAAAGACAGAAACCTCCTCTACCTGTTCAGAGACACGCCAGAGGTACTCCCTTTGATTCCTTAATTCCTCCCCGTGTCCACGGCCGAGTCCTCGAACTTCTCCAGAGTGAAACTCTGGTCCTGCCGAGAACCTGGGTTTGGGGCCACTGCCGCGCTTCCCCCCGCAGGTTGCCGATGCGAGCGCAGACTCAGACGCCCGGCTGGAGGAGGCGCTGCTGCGCGACGTCTCCGGCGTGCTTCACATCATCCGGCACCGGCTGTGGAAAATCGTGCGCGACAGAAGGAAACACCAGCACCTCCTGCAAGAAAGCCACTGAGGGGCAACATGGGGTGAGGAGAAGGGACCTGTTCCGCGTAAAGGCCATGCTGATAGCAAATAAAGAGGAATTCAAGAAAAGGGGCCTCTACTTGTGTGTGTGTGTGTGTGTGTGTAGGTGTGCCAAAAGCTGGGAACAGCCTCCACCTGATGCTCCCCTCCGGGAACAACTCCACGCCCGCAGGACCCCTTCTGCGTGTGCCAAGAGCGTAACTCACGACCGCCCTGATTACAGGCTGCCGAAAGCTGTGCTCTGTCTGTGGTCTAAATTCATTTACTCTGTCCTTTTCCTCCAGTTCCAAAATACACAGGATTTTGTTCTTTGCCCATCGCCACTGCTCTACAGTCTGTCCCCTGCTGTTCCAAGGAAGCCCCCCAGCTCTGGCTGCACCCCGCTTCCCTTCCAAAGACGGGAAGAGTTGGAAGATAAGGGCCGCGTCTGCAACGGCTGGGCTGCAGCCCCCCCCCCCCCTAAATCCAGGCACCGTGGTGGTGGTGGTGGTGAAGGGACTCAAGGCGATTATTCCCCAAACCAAACTCAGTATGAATCGATAATTGAACTTGTAATTTCTTATCTGGCCCGTAGCTTGATCAATAACACACAGCCTGATGGGTAGCAAGAGAGACCACATCGCCTCTCTTGCTCCCCCGAATTCCCTTTTGGATTTGCTTTGGGGAAGCGCAGCCCTACTGCAAAGGAGGTTCAGATCCAAACGGGTTGGGCCTCTTCTGATAGGCCCTGGTTTGAAGCCTGCAGTTTCCTCATTTCTACGGTGCGTGAAGTGGACCGGTAAAAGGGTCTGCATGGTTTTGCCCCTTCATTTTGCGGGTGGCATTTAAAGGAGTAAAGGAGCTACTTTAAAGCGTTGGTTCTTTATGTTCCTTTCAGGGAAGCTGCCCCAAAGCAGAGCTAGGGAATGGCGGAAGTTGCCCCGTCCGAGGGCGCGGCGATATTATCTCCTCCTCTTGGCAAGCTCTCCTAAGAGATCCCATTTGTGCTGAGGCAACGCCAAGCCTCCCCGCCTCTCCAGCGCCAGGCAGCCAGCAAACGCTGCCCAGCTGGCTCCCCATCCCTGGCAAAGCGCGTCTGCTTCGCTGGCCCTGGGGCCAAGGGAGAAAGAAGGGTCCCAAGGAGGGGTCAGGCCAATCTCTGTGCTCCGCCACCCTGCCCGTCCCACCTTTCGCCCAGGGCAGCTGCCCACGGCCCTCCCTAGCACCCTGCGGGCAGCCCTCTGCCCCCAGGGCCACAGGCCTGCCCAGAGCTGGGCAAGAGCAGCGGGACCCTGGAGATCCCGGCGGAGCTGACTGCCTACAGCCATCTTTTTAGAAGGATGTTAATTAGCCCCATATTTAATTAAAATACGGCATTACGGAGGCAGATAATTACATGTTATGCAACCTAAAAAGGACAGGGAGAGGCGACTGTTAGACCCCCCTTACCTCCTACCTATCCATCACGCTATTCGCTTTGCAACTTTATGCCAAGTGCTGAAAAAATGAGTACGTAGTAAGCAAATGACGTTAAGCCCGTAGGTAAGATTAAGAAAACGGAAAGAAAGCTAGTTCGTTTACACCAACACTCCTCACTAGACTGCTCCATGCTGCGCAGCCATTGCAAACCACCCATTTTGCAGGGAGATTCGCGCTTCCCTTCCCTTCCCTTCCCTTCCCCCCTGAGCCAATCCTCATTCCTCTTCCTATCCCACCAAAGTGCTTCAAGGTGATTCTTTCATCCTGGCTGTGATGCTCGCTTTTGTTTTCAACACCATTTGGCACCCATTTTTTTCTTGACTCCGTCTCCCCTCGTTCCATTGCACGACTTCTTCAGGCCCCTCAGGCTTCCTGTTTCTTCTGATGGGCCCATGGCAGAAGGTGGGACGAAGCACAGCCCCAAAGCCAGGAGGATTCTGGAAGCACCTTGTCCGACCAACATGCGACGCCCACAAACATTTATGCCTTTTCATACAATTTGGGAGTTGGAAAACCTTCCGGCTTGTGGCTCCTGTGGACTAGCTCGGCTCTCCTCCTGCAGTTTATACACAGCCAATCCCCAGGTTGACCACAAGCCACTATTTTTCTGCGCCTCTTAAAACGTCTGGATCCGTTTCCCATCTTGAGTTCACATCTTCCAAGGAACACCAATGGGTCTCCTTGCTCCAGTTTTTCGCCATTTCTGTAGAACCAAGGGGTGGCCCCTGCGTTTTCTCTGCCCAGCCAAGGACCGTGGTGGTGGGCCTGTGAGATCCACCCTCCTTGTTGCATCGCACAATCTCTCCAACAGCCGCCGCAAATTGTTCAGCTTCTCAGCCAACCACAGGCAACAGGTGCCTACAAAGGGACACGCAACACCCCACAAGCCTCACTGGCCGGGAGGGGAACACAAGAGGACACGGGAGCCGGCTCCTGCGAACTTGGCACAGACACGGGTTCGCCCTCCCTTCTCCCGGCTTCAACTTCCTTGCCCCGGGTCGCTCTACGCTGCTGACCCCGCAGAGGGGAGGGAAGGGCTGGGGGTGCGTCCTCCTTCTCCCCCTTATTTCATGTCTCGGTACCCTCCAGACGCACTCCCGATGCCTGTCTGCCCTTCCCCCCTCGGGGCAGAGGGAGAGACAGGGACTACATTTCCCAGGGTTCCCGGCCCGCGGGCGGGCGGAAACGAGGGACGGGGAGAGCCGGCCGATGGGCGTCTGCGCCTGCGCAGGACTTGGCCGGCGTGGAGGGGCAGAGGGACGAGGCGGCGCATGCGCGTCAGGCCGTCCTAGCGCTTCTGTCCCGGCGGACGCGGCGGACCCCGCTCTTGCTCCTCTCGGGCCCCAACGGCGCGAGAGGCCGCGCCTGCGCTCTCCTCCCCACTCTCCCCCTCCCTCCCCGCCCGCTCGCTCTGTGCCGAGAGGGCGGCCCCCTCCTCCTCCGGCCCCGCCCCGTTCGCGACCCCCTCCCCCGCGCCGGGAGATGTGATGAGGAGCCTCCAGCGGGTGAGTCACGTGGGCCGGGGCGCGTTCGGCGGTCACGTGGGCCGGGGCGGGCTCCGCGTCTCGTGGGAACGGGGTCTTCGAAGGGAAGCCCGCTCGCGCCCGCGCGGGGAGGCTGGAGGGGCGGGTTGGGGGCCCCGGAGGGTCCCCGGGCGAGCGTGCCTGGCAGGGGCCGCGGGGGAGCAGCCACGGTGGCTGGGGAAGGGGAGGACGTGCTGCGCCCCGGGGAGGAGGGCGCCCCGGGGGGGCAAAGGACGCCGGCGGGCGGGCGGCTTGGTTCTCCCCCCAGGACTGGCAAAATGCGCTTAGGGCCACAACGTCAGGACTGCCCTCTCCCGGGCCGGCTGGCGGGCGGGGGATCTGGGAGTTGGGTTCCAGCCGGCAGGGCTGCACGAGGCGATCGTGCTGGGGGGCAGCGGGGGAAGATCGCACCCACCACCCGCCAGCTATTGGGGGGCCACAGTTGTGGGGATCCAGAGCCGCCCTGGAGCCTGGCGGCCACTGCCCATCCCAGTGGGCAGCCCCTTCCTGCAGTCCTGCTTGGGGGGGGGCAGCATAAGGGCCAGGGCGCCCCTGAGCCCCCAGACGCAAGGCAGAGGCTTGGCACGTGCCCATATTCTGTCCTTGGGGAGCACCCCAAGCGCTGACTCGCCCCCCCAGCCCTTTCTGCGGGGACCTGCAATCGGACTGGCTGCCCACGGTGGTGCCCTCCCGGAGTAGCTGTTTCCGGGCGGGGGGGGGGGGATGCCAGAGGCCGGAAGTTGCAACTGAGGAGAGACTGGCATTTGGGACTCCAAAGGGGGGGGCGAGGGCAGGTTAATGTGGTGCCGTCTGCCTGCTGTGGCTCCAGGGCAGGTCCACCCGTGGAGGTGTAGTCTAAAACCCCCAAACTGCCCTAGGAGAGCATTCCAGGAGGAGCGTGTGTGTGTCTGTGCCTGTGCGCATTTGCACTGTTGCTAAAGGGGGTCAATTCTCAGGGCCATCAAACAGACCAGAGCGCTTACTACACTTCCATAAGATTATTCCGTTTATACAGTATTTCTTCAAGTTGGCAACTTTAAGACGTGTGGACTTTAACTCCCAGAATTCCCTTTAAGTTGGGTGGACTTCAACTCTTGCTGGCTGGGGAATTCTGGGAGTTTAAGTCTATACATCTTAAAGTTGCCAACTTGGAGAAACACTGGTTTATACCTTCTTTCCTGGATGTATGCCGAGTGGTTTGCAAAGGGAAGAAACAGTAAGAACAAAATCTTAGGCGAACAACCAGCCCTGTAGTGTAGTTGCCTGGAGGAGCCATCGCTGCCCGGGGAGGGCAGCTTAGGGCCCCCTCCTCTTTTGGGAGAACCCCCCCAAGGCCTAATTCCTGGCCTGTGAGCAGGGCCTCCTAGCCCAAGGGGGGATGGTGCCAGGAAGGGTCGCTTTCAGCACTTGGTTCGTCAGGGTTTTACAGAGAGATGTGGGGGTCTTTGGCTGGAGTCAGTCCTTCCTGGGCAGGGTGGCATCTTCAGGGTGCCCCAAACACAAACTGTAAATGCGGCATGGGGCGGAAGAGGACTAAGATTTTGGGGGCTGATTCACTCGGGAGCCAGACGCATCTCCCTCCCTCCCTCCCTCCAGGCCCAAGCAGCCAACAACTCAGGCTGGGCTGGGTCTCCCTGGTGGAATCTGCTCCCCCAGGGGGGTGGAGTAGGAGCGAGTGCTTGGCAAAGGGTTCTGCTTTCCCCTCAGCAGCAGGGCACGTGCCACGGAGGGAGGGCTCTGCCCAGGACGGGCTCTGCCTGTGTGGGGGTGGGAAGCGGGCTTGCCCTGGCAGAGAACAGCTGGGGGGCGAGGGGGAGGTGGGAGGCTCCAGACTTGGGTGCGGGAGTGGTGGAGCCAGGCCCACGATTCTCCCAGCCAGCCGGGGGACTTTTTCGCCATAGTCCTGGAGCCGAGCAGGGCCACAAACCCGGCAGCGGCTTGTGCCAGTCTTGGGTCCCCCTCCTCCCCCTCCATGTGCCAGGCCATCCTCAGCCCTGCTGGGTGGGGAAGATGGGCCCACCTGAAGGGCCCTCTAGTGGGGAGGGCCACGCTAGGCGCTGGGGCACACAGCATTGAATCCACAGGGTTGATTCGAGCTGGGGAAGCAGATGGGCTCCTGGCGCCCAGCCCGGGGTGAGCACCCATCCTCTCCCTGGGGGAAAAGCCGTTGTGGTGGTGCAGGTGCGTTAACGAAATTGGCTGCATTGCCTCCACTTCCTTCTCCGAGGCTGCCAGCTGGGAGGGATCCTGGGGATCTTCCGAAGGGGTGCCAGGCGCTTGATTCCTGTTATCGGGAAGCAAGATCTCTGCTGCTGCTCACAATACTCCCCCACACACACCGGACTCTTGTCCTGCAGCACTAAATCGGGGTTTCCTCAACCATGGCCATCACGCATTCCCTGGGAGTCAAGGAAGGAGTCGGGTCAATATTCCTACGGATATGAACAGTTTTTGGATTTTTGTCACGGTTGCTAGCTGCCCAGAGTTGTGTGCTCCAAGTTGAGCGGCCATATAAACTTTACAAACTTTATAAACCATATAAAATAAGGAAGTAAGTAATGCTCAGGGCAGCTGGCTAGGCCAGTTCCCGTTCGCCCTGGTTCTGGGAAGGAAGAGGAGGCAGGCGCTGGCCAGCGGGGCTCCTGATGGGTGTCCTGGTCGGCAGGTGGAGTTTCACCGTTATGGAGCAAAAGGAGTTGGTGGCATCGGGGAGCTGGGGGGCCGGCAGTCCAGCCGGCCCCTCTCGGGTGGGGTCCCAAAGGCACATTTTGTTGGCGTGGGATAAGAGCTGCCAGGAACCGGAGCTGGGAGAACCCGCCTCTTGATGAACAGCTGCCTGGGGTCCCCCAGGTGCTGTGCTGCCCGCCTTTCGCAAATGTGCTTTGGGGGCATTCCCTGTGCAAGGAGCACCAGGGAACCTGGGCTGCTTGGCCCCCCCGCCCTTGAGAGTCGGTGCCGGCAAGCGGTCCCTGAGCAGGCCGGGCCCTTTCGGACCCTGGGCGGGCTGCAGGAGGGAGCCGGGCAGCTCCCCGGGATTTGGGCTCAGCCAAAAGGGCCCCCTGAGGACCCGCTCTCTCCACGGGCTCTTCCCTGGTGCACAGAGTCTCGGGGGGCTTGGAGCCGACGGCACCGAGGCCTCGCTGACCCCTGCGCAAAACGGGTCGTGATGGACCGCATCTCGGGAGGGCAAGGGACCGTCCTGGTTGAGATTCCAGCCCGTGGGTTCCGCTTACGGCCAAAGCTGAGGCTCGGGAGACGCCGTCCAGCCTCTTCCAAACGGGTCCTCCAGGCGTGTCAGCCTGGAATGGCGCACCAAGGCCCCGTTGGCCCCGAGGAGGAGAGTAGCCGGAGCGTGCCGAGGCCAGGGACGCAGAGGGGGGCATGGTGCTCCCCCGTCAGCCAGGCTCCTCCCAGGCCGCAAAGGGCTCTTCGGCCAGCTTCCTGTAGCACCAGGAACCTGAAGCTGGATCACGGGTGTTATGTGCCCAGCAGACCAAGGACAGCTGGAACCTGCCTGTCCGGAAAGATCAGTGTGCAGACCATGCGTGAAATTCTTTGTGGTTCCCTGGCCCAGGTTGCCAGGTGTTGTGGGAAGGGCTCCAGTGCCAAGAGGAGGGCTTGGCTCGGTGGACTAAAGTGAACTGAAAAGGGGTCAGATGCCTGCCGGATTCGCACATGAACGAAGCCAGGGTGCAGGTGGCGTTTGGCTTAACGTGCGAACCCGGCCATTGTGGCTTCTTCAATCAGTCATAGGTTGTTAGGATGCGGGAGCCCAGTCCATACCGCTTCCAGCTGCAGGATCCAAGAGGATCCACCCGACCTTTCCTTCCTTTTAGAGGTAGACTGCCCCTGTAGGGGGAGTTCTGTTTGTCTCTGGCTGGGCGACCAGTGAATAGGCACCTTGGTCTAGAGGCCCAACAGGGCACGGGGGATTTCAGGGGTTGGTGGGGTGGGGGTCCAGAGGGGAGTGGCATCCGGCTCGAAGGAGGGGCTGACTCCTGTGCCAAGAAGCCAGAGGCAGCAGCGACCTTCCTTGGGCATCCTCTGCAGCTTGCGCCTCTTCCAAGGGGGCGCGTGGGGTGTTTCCGACCCCGAGCTAGCGATGTCCATCGCGGCTGGGAGGAAAGGACATTGAAGGGAACTCGCAGCTTCTTAGCCAGTAAGGGTCAAACAGAGGAACCAGTATTCCCCAGTCGTCCTCGGGTTCATTGTTCCTTTCCAAATCTCAGTTGTGCTGTTCCGTAGTAAATGGGCTCACCCAGACGGCAGAGCTTGTCCAGGCAGCCCGCGAGGCATTTGCTGGGGAATCCTGTTCTGGGAGAAATCAGCCTTCGGGGGCAGCTGGAAGGTCTGCCTGCCTGCCTGCCTGCCTTTCGCTGGCAAGAGCCGGCCGGGTTCGCCCTCCGCCGCTCCTGTCCCGGCGGCCGGCTTCAGCGCTTGGGCCTTTGCGCAGGGCTGCGGCCCCTAAACTAGCCGGACGATCCGGGTTCCTACAGCGCGCGCACGCACACAACCCAACCAGGGTCAAAACCGATTATTTAGTTAAGCGAATTGTGTGAAAACAGCCATCTTCTGAAGACCCTCGCTGCGCACAGGTGAGGGCAGGAGCCGGGCTGTCGGGGGCCGAAGCCGGGCTCTGTCCCCCCCCCCCGATGGCTCCCTTTCCCCGCCCAGCCCCAACCACGCCTGGGCGGTGATGGTGGTCTCCCTTCTGCCCTCTCCCCCTGCAGTTCCTGGGCACGGTGCCAGCCTTTTCCTCCTGGATGTGGCCGGTGGACCCGGGGCCCTACAGCTGACACAGTGACAAGAGCTGCCGTAAGTTCCGCGGCTGAGGGCTCCGGCTGGGCGGGCGGCTCTGGCCTCTCCCCGCCCCGGCTGCCCTTGCACCCCGGCCGCAGGCCTCTGGTCGGCGGGCCGAAACCACACGCTTCTGGGGACAGCGGGGGGCTGTATCCATAGCCCGGAGCAGCCGGCTCCTGCGACCCGGGCAGGGCATGGCGCCGGAGGCAGGAGAGGCCGCAGATGGGCCGGGGAGGCGGGCAGGGCCGCCGGGCTTGTGTGTGCGTGCCAGGGGGAAGCTCTGCCGCTTCCGGGCTGGGCTGGAAGGGGGGGCGGAGGAGCACGTGTCAAGCCACTGCGGGGGGGGGGGGGCGTTCCTCCAGCCAGCCACCCTTTGTTGGCCTTGGGGCAGGGAGGAATTGGCTGGGCAAACGGCTCTTGCCCTTTCCCGCCCCACAGGAGCTTGGAGGTGGGGTAGGTGTGTGACCCACAGAAAGGAGACATGGAGAGAACGGCCGCAGCGTACGTGAACTGCGATGAGGAAGATGAAATGGTCAGTGCGGCCTGCTGGGGGTAATGCCACGCGCTGTGGACTGTGTCCCCGTATTCCGGCCCTCTGCCCTTTGCCCGCTTCCCTCTGGGCCGGAGTCCTGGCACAGTGCTCAAGGCCAGTTCCTGCCCGCCCCTCCTCTCCTGGTAGGGTGCCCTTGATCCTCCACAGGAGCTGCAGAGCTGCTGCCAGCTGTGGTCCTGTTGAGCGGGTTCCCCAGCATCTGCCTCGGCGGCGTCCTCCTGGGCCAAAAAGCCGGGGACGCTCCCCTGTGGGCCCCCTAACTCACCTACGAAAGCAGGTCCCGGTGACCAGGGGAGACAGTGCCCCCTTCCTTAGGGAGGCTGAGGGTCTCCACTGGCTTGGAGGAGCCTGCTGCGGCCCCGAGAAGGACCCGCTCGGGTGCCACGCCTGGCCTGACCCCGTCTGCCCTCCCCAGGAAGTCCTGGGCTACAGCCCCTGCTGCTGGAAGCTGGCGCTGGTCTCGCTGGGCACGGTGTGCAGCGGCGGCTTCCTCCTCCTCTTCCTCTACTGGCTGCCGGAGCTGAGCGTCAAGTGGACTTGCCGGGCCGTGCCCTTGCGGGACGCCCGGGTCGTGCTGCTGAGGACCACGGTACGGGCCCGCGGGAGGCCCTTCCTTCCCCAGCCAGGCTCCCCTGCAAACCAGACGCTTGGCGGGGAGCGCTCCTGGGCGTGCCCGAGGGCCCAGCAGGAGCACCCGGCAGGGCTGGAACGCGGCCCTCGCCCGGGGCCCAACTAAGCAGGCGTCTGGATGGGGCGTGAGGCGGCTTGCTTTGGCTGCGTGCCCCACAGATGCGCAGCCCTCCGCCCCAGCTTTAGACCGCTCGATTGGGACCCCTGCGCCACGCCCCCTGGGCTGCGGAGCAGAGCGTGGCGGGGAGACCTAACCCTTCTCCTCCTCCTCCTCCCTCTGGCAGGACGAGTTCCAGACCTGGTCCAGGGAGCGGGTCTGCTCGCTCTCCGCCCCCGGCAGCGACCCCTTGGGCGTCCCCCAGCGGCCGGAGAACAAGGGGCCCCTGTGCCAGGCGGGGCCGCCGGGCGGGGGGGGCTGTGAGGAGCGGCTCCTCCCCCCGCCGGCCGGTGGGGAGCAGGCGCAGGTGAGCCGGGGGAGGCCCTGTGCAGCGGGCCCTCTTCCTGCGGCAGGGGTGCGCCTGACCGTGCCTGCTCCTCCGCAGGTCCGCTTTTTCGCGCACCGCAACATGCGCTACCTCTGGCGGGCGGAGTGCCAGGCCTTCCGGCGGCTCACGGCTCTGGACCGGGGGCAGCCCTGCTCCTCCCTGCGTGCCAGCCACGGGGGGGGCCTGGCACGCAGCACCCAGGACTACCGGTGAGCAGGCGGCCTCGGGGCTGGGTGGCCCAGAGGGTGTTTGCTGGGGGGGGGGAGGGAGGGAGGGAGGGAGGAGACGGGTGAGCACGCTTTCTCCCCCCAGGAAGCTTTTCTACGGTGCCAACCAGATCGACGTTCAAGTGCCTTCTCTTGCCTACCTCCTCGTCAAAGAGGTGAGTCGGCGGGCGGCGGGGGAGAGATGGCCCAGGAGCCAGGAGAGCGCGTCCTGACTCCCGGCCGGCCGGGTTTCCCTCCCTCCCGCCCTCCCGCCCTCCCTCCCCAGGTCCTGAACCCTTTCTACATCTTCCAAGCCTTCAGCATCGTGCTGTGGTCCCTGGACGATTATTACCTGTATGCCTCCGCCATCCTCTTCATGTCCTTCGTCTCCATCTGCTCCTCCCTCTATACCATCCGGAAGGTACGGGGCAGGGAGGGAGGGAGGGGCCGCGCTGCAGAGGGGGCTCCGGCTGGGGAAACAGAACGGGGGTGGGGCCCACAGGCACTGACGCCGGCCCTTCCTCTCCAGCAATACGTCCTGCTGCACAGCATGGTTGCTGCCCACAACATCATGCAGGTGACCGTCTATCGGGGCCCCTACGGTGAGTCCGACCAAGATCTCTGAGCTTCGGTTCGCGGGGGGAAGCCTCAGTGGCTGTCAGAAAAGGGCCCTGGCGGGCATCGCCCCCCGGGCCCACTTTGGGCTGTGGTTGGGGCGAAGCCCTTTGTGCAGTAGATGCCCGAGGCCTGCCGCCCCCTCCCGCCAGGGCTTCAGCTCCTGGGCCGGTCCAGGCCGAGGGGTGAGCTGCCCAAACGGCCTGAAGCCGGAGGTTTGCCTGCGTCCCTTGCAGAGACGGAAGCCGTATTTTCCACGGAGCTGGTGCCGGGGGACGTTCTGCTGGTGCCTCCCGAGGGACTCGCCGTGCCGTGCGACGCGGTGCTGCTGAGCGGAACGGCCATCGCCAACGAGAGCATGCTGACAGGTAGGGGGGTCTGTGGCCCCGGGCAGCCGGGCAGCCGGCCTCCTGGCGTCTGACCCTTCTCTGCCGCAGGGGAAAGCGTCCCCGTCACCAAGACGGCCTTGCCCGTCCCGGCCCAGGGAGCCAGCGGGCCCCTCCAGGATCCGGCGTATGACCCGGAAGAACACAAACGGCACACGCTCTTCTGCGGCACCTCCGTCATCCAAACGCGGTACTACTCTGGGGAGCCGGTACGGGCACTGGTGGTCCGGACAGGTAACGGCTGCTGGGCTCAGGACGGGGGGGGGGGGCAGAGGGGCGGAGAGGCTCCCCCTCCGGCGGCTGAACCCAGCCCTCCTTTCCGCAGGCTTCTCCACCTCCAAGGGGCAGCTGGTTTGCTCCATCTTGTTCCCGAAGCCCACCGATTTCCGCCTCTTCCGAGACGCTTTCCGCTTCCTCCTCTGCCTGGTTGGCGTGGCTGGGATTGGCATGCTCTATTCCGTGATTCGCAGCATCCAGCAGGCGGTGGGTGGCACGGCGGGGGGCACTGGTTCAGCTGCTGTATCTGAGGGGTCCTCCTCGCGAGTGGCCGGCAGGGGGAGAGGGGAGGGCGGGGGTCCCGCAAGTGGGCCCCCTGCCCCCACTTCCGAAGACTGGCAGCACCAGGGTGCAGCGGCCAGGAAATCTAGCTGGGCATCTCCAGGGGTTTCTGCCTTTTCTCCCTCCTCCCAGGAACCCATCGGCCGAATCGTGTTGGAATCCCTTGACATCCTCACCATCACGGTGCCCCCTGCCTTGCCAGCGGCCATGACAGCTGGCGTGGTGTACGCCCAGCGGCGCCTGCGCCAGAAGCAGATTTTCTCGATCAGCCCCCAGCGCATCAATCTTTGTGGGCAGGTCAACCTGATGTGCTTTGACAAGGTACCCCTGCCCCTTGCTTCCCAGAGGGAGGGGAAGGGGCCGGGTCTCCTGAGACCTGCTAACCCGGGCGGCGCCTTCCTTGCAGACTGGCACCTTGACCGAAGACGGGCTTGACTTCTGGGGGTTTGTGCGAGCGCAGGAGGGTCGGTGAGTGAGGAGGGGGGAGGCGTTGCACGGCCGCAACAAGCTGATCGCGGAGGGAGGTGGGGAGGCACCCCTGGATTCTCTGCAGGGGTCCTGGGCGGTCCTCCCTGGGCTGGACTGCAGAGGGCGCTAAGCTTGGAAGTGCCACGGGCCCCCTGCCCTCCGAGGGCCCCTCCTCCTTTGCCTCCCGGGCCCCGCCGGCTCCTCTGGGTTGGCCAGCGGACATCGGCCGCAGTCGGGGCAAAGGGCCGTCTCGGGGAGAGGTTTCGCCAGCTGCTGCTCCCCCCCAGCTTCCTCCCGGCGGGACAAGATCTCCATGACCCTCGCTTGGCCGGTTCCCCCTTTATTGCCGGCATGGCTGCCTGCCACTCGCTCACCACGCTGGAGGGCCGTCTCTCGGGGGACCCCCTCGACCTCAAGCTGTTTGAGGCCACCGGCTGGGTAAGGCTTTTGTGTGTCCAGGGGGGGTCATGGTTTCCTTGTGGGTCCAAAGCCCCTCTCTCCCGTCTGCATCGACTCTGCTGCACCCTCTGCGTGTCTGCTGCTGTCACCCCCCCACCCCGTGACGCGGGGTGCAGGAAGTTGCATGGAGCGTCTGGGCCTGGGCCTCGGGGGCCGTGGGGGTGGGGGCCAAGCCATTCCGTTCTCCCGGACCAGGTCCTCGAGGAGCCCACTCAGGAGGAAACCGCCCTGCACGACCGGATCCAGCCCACCGTCGTGTACCCCCCCGACCACCGACTCCCAGCGTCCCCAGAGGCACCTCCGGGGGATGAGGTGAGCAGCGGCTCTGGAGGGCGCAGTGCAGCGCAGCGACTCCTGCAGGGGCCCCGGGGATGGGCTTCGGGCGGCCCTGGCTCTGACCTCTCACGTTTGCTCTCTTTTCAGGAGCTTCTGGACCTGATGGTGAGTGGGCCGGCCCCCTTCCTCCTCCGGGCAACCAAAGAGCCCTCTGCCTTCTCGTAAGCCCAGCGCTCTGACCCGCCGTGCCGCCTTCTCTCCCCGGCTCCCTTGTCCCCCCCCTGCAGAGAGGCAGCCAGATCGGCATCTTGGCGCAGTTCCCCTTCTCCTCCAGCCTCCAGCGCATGAGCGTCGTGACCCGGACGCTGGGCGAGAAGCGCCTGGTGGCCTACATGAAAGGCGCGCCGGAGACGGTGGGCAGCCTCTGCCGCAAGGAGACCGGTGAGGGACCGCCTTGTCTTCTGCGGACGAGGGGCAGGAGCTGGCGGGGGGTGTTGGATCACGGCAGGGGCTGCTGCTGTTCCCTGGCCGGCGCCCGTCCCCCCAAGGAAGCCCGCACAGAAAGCAGGAGAGGGTGGCGTAGACGGGATTTGAGCATGCAGGGCCGCCTCCCACGCGAAGTGGCTGTCTCAGTCACGGCCTGAGCGGCTTCTCCGGCGGTGGGGGAGCTGTGGCCCCGTTGCGGCCCCCAGCTCCCTACAGCTCCTCTTTCAGTTCCAGAGGACTTCTCCTCGACGCTGGAATCCTACACGCGAGGAGGGCTGCGGGTCATTGCCCTGGCAAGCCGCCGGCTGGAAAGCAAATACATGTGGCACAAAATCCACCACGTTTCCCGGTGAGTTGTGGCTCCCCCAGGCCCTGGTGTTCCCCCCCTTCCGATGGGGCCCTTGCACGCAGCGCGGGCCCGACGGCTGCCCTGTTTCCCCACAGAGATGTCATCGAGCGCAACATGGACTTCCTGGGGTTGGTCATGCTGCAGAACAAGCTGAAGCCGGACACGGTGCCGATCCTGGCCGAGCTGCGGCGGGCCTGCATCCGCTCCGTCATGGTGACAGGTGTGCTGGGTGGGCAACGGGCTCAACGGGGGGGGGGGGGCAAGATATCTGTCGTCATGGTGTCTGAAGCTCTGCGTCCAGCCGGCCGAATCATGACCCCGGGCAGTCCTGGGGAGGGGGCCGTTCTAGACCAAAGGGCCACCCTCTTGTGTCCATGAGTGGGGAGAGATGGCGGTCTTGCGGTGATGGTGTTCATCTCCCCCCCCCTCCTCTCCACGGCCCAGGAGATAACCTCTTGACAGCCGTGTCCGTGGGCCGCGAGTGTGGCATGATCCCGGCCAAGGGGAAGGTGGTTCTGACTGAGGCCCTGCCCCCCAGGGACGGGCAGCCAGCGACGATCCACTGGCAGCACGCAGACGAGCTCCCCACGCTGGAAGCGGAGAGCAAGGCCGACAAGCAGGTGAGGGGCCCTTTCTGGCGGGTGCTGCCCCCCGGCCGGGGGGCTCTGGCAGTGGCACTCTCTCCGTTCTTTCCCAGGGGCCTCGGGAGGTTAAGCTGATGGTGGAGGAAGCGGAGCCACCCCCCACCCCCCAGCCAGGTGTCCCAGACGTCAGCTACCATTTTGCCATGGGCGGAAGGTCCTTCTCGGTCATCCTGGAGTACTTCCCCCACCTGCTCCCGAAGGTGCGACCCTGCGGGGGTCTCTGCTCCCGCCGAAGGCCGTGAGCCCGGGAAGAGCGCAGCAGCGCCTCGGTGGAGGGGGGCGGGGTGGGCCGGAGGGCGTGCTGGAGCCCAGGAGCCCGGCTTCTCTGGGGGCCACGGGCCCTCCTCCGTCTCGGGGCCGCTCGAGGGGCTGGGCGCCAGCGGCGCCTCCCCCAAGCCGCAGCCGTCCCTTTGCGTTGCAGTTGCTGCTCTGCGGCACCATCTATGCCCGCATGGCCCCCGATCAGAAGACGCAGCTGGTGGAGTCTCTGCAGAAAATGGAGTAAGTGCCGGGTGGGGCGGGGCGGGGCGGCTGGTCCCGGCGGAGCAGAGCAGAGGGCGGTGGGAGTCCTTCCCTCGCCTGACCCAGATTCTCTCGCGCAGCTACTACGTGGGCATGTGTGGTGACGGAGCCAACGACTGTGGGGTGAGTTATACCCCGGTCCCGCCCTGTTTGCCCCACCCACGGTCCCTGAAAGGTTTGGCTGGTCGGCTGAGTCCAAAGGGAAGGGGGGTTGTCCAAAACCTGCTGGCCCCAAGGGCAGGGTGGAAACTGGCCTCAAAATGTATGCAAAGGCTTCCTGGCTGAGGTCTCTTGCCCCGACAGGCTCTGAAGCGGGCACATGCGGGCATCTCCCTCTCTGAGCTAGAGGCCTCGGTGGCTTCCCCGTTCACCTCCAAGACCCCCAGCATCTCCTGTGTCCCGGACCTCATCCGGTGAGTGGCACAGGAACCCTTCCTGGGGAGATCTGGTCCTGGTGCCCCAAAGAGGCGTCGGTCCGTGCCCGCAGAGCGCTGTCTAAGGGCGTCTGTCTCTCCAGGGAGGGCCGCGCTGCCCTGGTGACGTCCTTCTGCGTCTTCAAGTTCATGTCCCTGTACAGCATCATCCAGTACCTCAGCGTCCTGCTTCTCTACTCGGTGAGCCTTGCAGCTCAGGGATGCCCACGACCGTGACGGGCTGAGGGGAGCAGCTCAGGCTGGCGGGTGATGAGAGCTGCCCCTTCTCTTCCAGATTCTGGGTAACCTGGGTGATGTCCAGTACCTCTTCATTGACATGGCGATTATCTTGTCTCTGGCCTTCAGCAGTAAGTGTTGGGGTTCGGTTTTCAAGTTGTTGCACATGTCTGTCTATCCATCTATCTATCCTTCTCTCGCATTTAGTTCCACGCAAGCATTTACAGGTAGTCCTCGACTTATGACCACTTGCTTACTGACCCAAGTTATGACAGCGCTGAAAAAAGTGACATACGGCCAGACCTCATACTTATGACCGTCACAGTGTCCCCGCAGTCACGTGATCAAAACTCAGGCGCTTGGCAGCCGGCATGTATTTACGTTGGTTGCAGCATCCTGGGGTCACATGATTGCCATTTGCGACCTTCCCCAGCCAGCTTCTGACAAGCAAAGTTAATGGGGGACGCCAGATTCGCTTGACGACCACGTGATTCACTTAATGACCGTTGTGATTCTCTTAACAACCGCTGCAAAAGGGGTCGTAAAATTTAGTGTGATTCACTTAACGACCGCCTCACTTAGTGACAGAAGTTCCGGTCCCGATCGTGGTCATAAGTCGAGGACTACCTGTATTTTGATGATGCCGTCTTCAAACTTTTGCTGCACTGGGTCCTCCTGTTCTCTTGGCTGCTGTCAGAAGCAAAAAGCACAGCTACTTCGGAGCTGGCTTTGGGGGCCATTGTCGGGGGGCAGCCCCTGCTTTCGAATAACATTTGTTAGTTGGAAAGGAGGCGGCCAGACGCCTTCTCTTTTGGGGGGTTATTTGGTGTTCGGGTCCACACCGTTCCGGCAGCAGTGGTAGGCAGTCCAGGGGAGCAGCATGGGCCGCGCTGTAGGGTCTCGGGGTGCCAGGGAGTCTGCTCCTTGACCGGGCCTGCCTCTGTTCCCCCCCCCCCGCTTTCCTCCCCTTCTCCAGTGAGCCTAAACCGCGCGTGGAGGGAGCTGGTCCCCCAGCGGCCGCCCAGCAGCCTGGTTTCCCCGCAGCTGCTGCTCTCGGTGCTCGCCCAGATCCTCCTGTCGCTCGCCTTCCAGGTGGGGGCCTTCCTCCTGGTCCAGAGGCAGCCGTGGTACCGCCAGCAGGATGAGTAAGTGGGGCCTCTGTGCGTGTGCAGAGCGGGTTTCAAGGGGGGAAGGGAGTTTTGCCGCCCCCCTTTCCGGGGCAGGGGCGAGAGGCCCCCCCCGGGGAACTGAAACGAGCACCGCTGGTTCCCCCTGCAGCAGCTGCGGCCTCCCCCCCAACGGCACGGCCCTTCCGAACACCACTGCCGGCCCGGAGCCCGGAGGCCACAACGCCGACTCCGTGCGCAGCTATGAGAACACCACCCTGTTCTTCGTCTCCTGCTTCCAGTACGTCTTCGCGGCCCTCGCCTTCTCCAAGGGACGGCCCTTCCGGCAGCCCATCCAGACCAACGGTGAGCGGCCGGGCCACCCCCCGGGGCCGCCCCACTGGGCGGAGCTGGAGGGTTGCCCTCAGCCCAGCTCTAAGTGAAGCAGGGGCGCTGGGTGGCTTCCCCGCTTCCCCTGGGGCTCGATGCAAGCGAACACGCAGCCCCTCCTTCGGCCTTTCACAAGCCAGGGAGCAGCCGGGCCGTAGTGGAAACTCTCAGACCTTCCTGAACCCTCCGTCAAGATTCTGCTCCTCTTTTCGAAACTTCCATGTGTTTTTTTTTTAATCCATCATTCAAATCGTGTCCGATTCTCGGAGCCTGCCTGGACAAGTCCCTGCCGTTTTCTTGGCAAGGTTTTTCGGAAGCAGTTTGCCATTGCCTCCTTCCCAGCGCTGGGAGAGAGTGGCTGGCCCAAGGTCACCCAGCTGGCTTCCTGCCCAAGGCAGGACTAGAACTCAGGGTCTCCCGGTTTCTATCCTGGTCCCTTAACCACGATACCAAATTGGTTCTCTCTTCTGTAGATTAGGGAAGCATACAAAAGCCCATCGCAAAATGGCTCCCCTCCCCTCCCCTCCTTTCTCGGCAGGCTTCTTCCTGGCCTCCGTGGTCCTCATCTCGGGCTTCCTGCTCCTCCTCCTGCTCTGGCCGCTTCCTGCCCTGGACAAGGTCTTCCAGGTAGGCCGTTGGCAGCCGGAGGACGTGAGGGACATGGCCGGCAGGAGGCGGGCTCCGTGTGCTCCAGGGCCCAGCCCTCTTACCTGGGGAGCTGCGGCCTGGCCAGCCAAGGAGAGGCGGCAGAGGGCGTGGCCGCCTCCGTCCGAAGGGAAGAGGCTTTGAGGCCCCTTGTCTTGACAGCACCCGACTCACCTGCCGGTGGTGCTTCCCAGAAGAGGGGCGTCCCCTTGCTGGGGCCTCACAGGAGGAGCGCAGGGGTCTATGGCTCGGCACAAGCGTCCCAGGGGCATCCTGCTGGTGCTGATTCGGGAGCTCAGAATTCCTGCCCCCCCGCCCCCGGCTCCTTTGGGAGGGAGGGACCCCCTGGCCCAGGGCTTTGGGGAGATTGCAGCCACCTACATGTCAGGACGAGTGGGGAAGTGGCCGTGGGTAGCCACAGTGCTGTAGAATTCATTCCAAAGTCTGGGGTTGGGGGTGGGGGTGGGACCAGAAACGAAGCCAGAGAATAAGCCTCCTAGGCAGGACCCCCGGAGGCATCAGGCAGGAGCTACCAACCAGCCGGTGCCTGCTCTCCCCCCAGCTGGCGTGCATTCCCTCCACCTGGCGACTCATCCTGCTGGTTCTGGCATTCAGCAACCTGGTGCTGTCCCTCTCCCTCGAGGTAAAGGCCAGGCCCTCCTATCTTGGGGGGCAGGAGCGGGGGAGGGAGGCCCTACCCCGCATTGGGTTTGCCAGGTGCCCCATACCCGACTAATCTCGTGCTGCCACCCCCAGAACTTGATCTGCGACTGCGACATCCTGTGGCAGCAGTGGGTTTGCTATAGAAGGCGGCGGCGGTTTGACTCTCCAAGGCAGGCCACCTGCCCCCAGGTACGGCCGGAGACGCCCTTCCGCCCCGGGAAAAGGCCCCCCCAGCGCAGCAGCCCTCAGGACCTCCCGAGTTGCAGGGCGCCCAAAAGCCTTTCCTCTGGAAGGCCCAGGACCAGAAGGGAGGTGGGCTCGGAGGACTGTTCTTGGAGGCGCTGTTCCCACGGGAGGCGTGACAGGCGGAGGAGCCCCCTCCTCACGATCCGGCTGAAGCCGCCTTGTGGCCAGAGGGTCCCTGCGCCTGGGGGCTGCGGACCGGGGGCTCCAAGGCTGTCTGAGCCCCGGGCCCTTGCAGCCCACAAGGGTGGTGGGGTTGCTGTTCCCAGGGAAAGCCCCCGTTTCAGAGCTGGGGGGCGGCTGTGGCTCCCCAGGGCTGGGCAGCAGTCATGCATTCAGGCCTTTGTGACATCACAGCAGGGGAACCAGTGGCCGAGAGGGGGAAGCGCAGGTTGGGCCGGCAGGGGCAGAGTGCCGCGCGCGCGCAGGACAGATGGGCACGTGGGCTCGGAGGCAGCGGTTCTCCAGCATGGAGTCGGACGGTCGGTCGAAAGGCCCAGAGCCAAAAAGAGGAGAGGGGCCGAGCGCTCCTGCTGCTGCTGCGGCAGCAGCTTTTTGTCCGTTCAGATCCGGGCCAGGCGCTCAGGCCGCTGCCCCTTCTCTGCCCTGCAGCTGGAGCTGGACGAGGTGGTGCCCGGGTCCCCTTGCTGCCGGCAGGCCGTTCCCCGGGCCAAGTACAAGCGCCTGGCCCAGGAGCTGCTCTTCGACCCGGACTGGCCCCCGCAGCCAAGGACGAGCACGCGGGCCTGGGCGCCTCCTGCTGAGAGCCACGCTTGACCGGCCCCTTCCTGGCCGGGGTCCCAGCGCAGAGTGGCCAATCCAAGGGAGCTCCCCAACGCGGGACGCCTCCCCAGCCAAGCTTTTCCTGGAGGGAGGAAGAGAAGTGCTGGAGAAGTGCTGCCCCCCCTCTGAAACCACGGAGCAGCGACACCAGCTCCCCCCCCCCCCCGAGAATTCCCCAGAACTGGGTTTTCCACATTACGGTGTGGGGCTCCTGGGGGAGAGGTGGCCTCTCCAGAACAGCCTTCCTTACGGGCTGGGGGGGCCTTTGAAACTTCCTTCAGCTGAATCAAGAGACTTAAGGGTTGTGGACGGGGGGCAGAAGGGCAACTAGGGTCTGTGTCACCCGGGCAAACATGGATTCTGCGGGCCCCCCCCCCCGGAAACATTTAGTATACAAATGCTATTTTGGCGCCCCCCTGCACGGCGCCCGGGGCACATGCCCCGCTTGCCCCCCCCAGTTGTGGCCCTGATGGGGGGGAAGGCTCCCTGTTCCTGCTGCCTCTTCAGGGATTCTGCTTCCCCTCCCAGGGAGCCCTTCCTGTCCCCTTCCTTTCCTCCTCTTGGCCCCCCTGGGAATGGGACGGAGCCCCCCTTTTCGGGACTGGGTGCATCTAGCACAATCAAGACTGGTTTTATAGTTTCCCAGTTGCAGTGAAATTAAAACACCGAAACAGCTGCTCCTTCCCATTGGACTCCTGTGGATTTTGTGCAGGGTGGACGGAAGGGGGGACCATCCGCGGGGGAGGGCGGCCGGGGGGAGACCAGGGGGCTGCTGAGGGCAGAGGCCGTGGGTGGTGCTGGAAAGGTCCCCGGGGTTCTTGTGGGAGGGGGTCTGCGTGACCGGCCATTGGCCCCCAGCCGCGCCCTTCCCAGGGGAGGGGGGGTTTTCTGGCATCCCTGCCCACCAAAGAGTCGCTCCGAGCGGCGCGTCCCGAGGCAGGCGAGCGGCTTGCGCGTTTCGGGCTCGGTGCCGCCGGGCAGGACGCGGGCTGAAGCGCGCGAGGGGACGGGGACGCGGGCGGCCTCTCCCCAGCGGGGCTCCTCCCCTCGAGGCCGCCGCCGCTGCGCCCGGACTGGGTACCGAAGCGCCCGGGCGGAGTCGCCCTCCCGCGCCACGCAGCGGGTTCCGGAGGGAGCGGAGCGGCGGCTGCCCGGGGCGCCCGCGGTGCGGCGGCTCGGCTCGGGCCGCGCGGCGGGCGAGGCGGCACCCCGGGGGCCGGCGGCGCGCTGCGCCTGCGCGGGATAGGCGGCGGGGACTCCGCCAGAGGCGCCACGACAACAGCGCCAGCTGCGCCCGCCCGCCCGCCGGCCGCTCGCCATGTCCGCGGTGCAGCGCATGAAGGTGGCCAACGAGCGGCACAGCAAGAGCATCACGCAGCGCGGCGGCCCTCACCGAGCTCCGGTACGGCGGGCCGCGCTGCCTCCCGGGGGGCGGCGGGGGGCCGGCCGGGGGACCCGGGGGCTACTCCCCGCCCGCTCCCCCAGCTCCGGCCGCCCGCAGCGCCGCGGGTGGGGGCGGGCCAGCGGACGCCGCCCTCTCTAACCTCCGCTCCCCTTCCCAAGGCCCCCCAGGAGGAGAAGGCCCCCGTCGGCCCCTGGCTCCTGGCCCTGTTCGTCTTCGTGGTCTGCGGGTCAGGTAGGCCGCCCCCTTCCTGCAGCAGCCCGCGGGGCGTCGCGGTTCCCGTCCTCGTCCTCTGGCCGCCCCGCGGGGAGCCCGGGCAGCGCCGCCCATCCAGCCGTGCTGGGGCAGCCGCCGGGGGTGGCGGGCTGCAGCCGGGCAGGTGCTGGGCAGGCCGCGCCTGGGTTTCGCTGGCCCGAGCCGGACTGCTGGGGTTGCAGGCGAGGCTTCTCCAGGGAGCGGGGGGCTCAGCAGGGCCGTAGCCCTGGAGGGTTCTCGGCTGCTCTGCACGTGGCCAGGATCAGCCTTCTGCAAACGGGGCCCTGCAATTGAGGGGCTGGAGCCCCGGAGAAGGGGCTGCCGCTGCGGCTGCCTGAAGCTGGGGATTCTCCAGGGGGCGAGGGGTCTTTCCCAGCTGCCTGCGATCTTCCCTCTTGTTCTTCCCTCGCTAGCCATCTTCCAGATGATTCAAAGCATCCGCCTCGGAGGCTAGCGGGCGAATGGAGCGGGTGTCCTGGCACCACCTGCCCTCAGGGATTCGTGGGGGATTTTCTGGACCTCCCGGGGATCCTCTTCCAAAATGTTTACAGCCATGACCGTCTTCCTCTCCCCTCCTGGACCTTGGGCGCCCCTCCTGTTGTCCCCTGGCTGGTCTCAGAGCCCCGACATGTTGGGGTTGTGAACTGAAGGATGACCCCCACCCTGTGCCCCTGACGTGGGGGAGGCTGCAAGGCATGGGGCACTTTCTGAAGAATTGGAGCGATTTATTCCAAGGAAAAGAAAAGTGGCCGGCTTCTTCGTGGCAGCAGGCCAGGCCGGGGCGTCTGCGTGGGCCACCGGGATGCTTGCGCTGGGCACTTCTCGCACTCCGTCTGTTAAGCCCAGAACCCCTTTTCCCATCAGCGAGCTGCTGAATAAAAATATTACCACCTTGGGCAATTTGCCGTGAGCTGAGTTAATGTGACTTCGTGAGAGCTATTTTTCTGACACTTGAAGGCCCCCCCACACTCGGCCACTAAACGTCCAGGGTCCCGTCCCCCCAAAGAGCGAGACGTTGCCAACTGCAGAGAAGTCACCTGGAAGGTATTCTGAGTCCTGTGGTTTCTGCCGCCCTCCCCTGTGCACTGACCAAGCAGGAGGGATTTTGTGATATACATATGTCACGGGGGACAGAAGGGTGTGCAGTTCCCAAACCTCTTTCCTTACACACAATCCCCCCCAAATCTCTGGATGGACACGGATGAATGACACAGCGTGTCTTCAGTGCAAGCTTGACCTCTGTCGACTGCAAGCGGCTTGCCATTTCGTCCTCCTGGGACTATATTGAAGCTTATTTATTTTATTTTATTTTATTTCTATAACCGCCCATCTCCCCCCATGGGGAACTCTGGGCGGTTCACAATAAACAAGTTAAAATAAGGTTTAAAATCTCAATTATACAATAAATATAAATTAAATTGAAAATCCAGATGGTAATGGAATAATTAAAAGAAGGACAGTTACAAAATTAGGGGATTAGCCACCCCCATGAGGAACTATCCCTTCCTCCTTCCCATGCCAGGCGGCAGAACCAGGTCTTCAGCTCTTTCCTAAAGGTCGGGAGGGAGGAGATCCGTCTCAACTCTGGGGGCAAGATGTTCCATAGAGTGGGCGCTGTCACAGAGAAGGCCCGCCTCCTAGACCCCATCAGATGGCATTCTCTAATTGATGGGGTTCGTAGCAGGCCCTCTCTGAATGACCGGGTGGGGCAGGTCGATAACATGGGGATAAGACGGTCCCTCAGGTATTCTGGCCCCATGCCATGTAGGGCTTTAAAGGTGATAACCAACACCTTGAATTGTACCCGGAAGCAAACCGGCACCCAATGCAGCTCGCGGAGCAATGGTGTTACATGTGCAGATCTCGACGCACCCAAAATTGCGTGCGCGGCCGCGTTCTGCACCAGCTGTAGC
Source organism: Charina bottae (assembly GCA_023362775.1). Lineage (NCBI taxonomy): Eukaryota > Metazoa > Chordata > Lepidosauria > Squamata > Charinaidae > Charina > Charina bottae. The sequence goes on from JALMGJ010000036.1 coordinate 4,697,499, forward strand.
TTCCGGATAGTCTTCAGGGGTAGCCCCATGTAGAGCGCATTGCAATAATCTACATGGGAGATGACGAGAGCGTGAGTGACTGTTCAGAGGGCATCGCGATCCAGGAATGGGCGCAACTGGCGCACAAGCCGAAGCTGTGCAAAAGCCCTCCTAGCCACGACTGCCACCTGCTCTTCGAGCAGGAGTCGTGAGTCTAGAAGGACCCCCAGATAACGCACCGGTTCTGAACGGGGTAGTGCTACCCCATCGAGAACCAAAGATGATAATTTCCCAGAAGACTCTAGGCCATCAATCCACAGCCACTCGGTCTTACCAGGGTTCAATTGAAGCCTGTTGTTCCCCATCCAGGCCCTCACAGCCCCCAGGCACTGGGACAGGGTGGACACTGCATCACTTACTTCACCTGGGATGGAGATATACAGTTGAGTATCATCCGCATACTGATGATACCTCATCCCATGGTGTCGGATGACCTCACCCAGCGGTTTCATGTAGATGTTGAATAGGAGAGGAGAGAGAACCGAGCCCTGCGGTACCCCACACAGGAGCGGTCGTGGGCTGGATCTCTCCTCCCCTACCACCACCAACTGGGAGCGGCCCTGGAGGAAGGAGGTGAACCAGCGCAAAACTACGCCGCCCACCCCCAACTCCCTAAGCCGCCCCAAAAGGATACCATGGTTGATGGTATCAAAAGCTGCTGAGAGATCTAAGAGAGCCAGGATGGATGCACTACCTCCATCCCGCTCCCGCCAGAGATCATCCATAAGCGGGACCAATGCAGTCTCCGTCCCATGTCCCGGCCTGAAACCTGACTGAAAGGGGTCTAGATAATCCGTTTCATCCAGGTTCCTTTGAAGTTGCAATGCCACCACTTTCTCAACCACCTTTCCCAAAAAGGGAAGGTGGGAGACTGGACGAAAATTGTCCAGGATGGTAGGGTCCAGGGACGGCTTCTTGAGGAGGGGGTGTACCAACGCCTCCTTGAAGGCCGTTGGAACCACCCCCTCCAACAAGGATGTGTTAATCATAGCCTGGACCCATCCACATGTCACCTCCCTGGCCGATTTTACCAGCCAGGAAGGGCAGGGATCTAAATGACATGTGGTGGAATTAACAATTCGAAGGATCCTGTCCACTTCCTTAGGTCCAACAGGATCGAATCGTTCCCAGATAACAGGGCAAGACCGCTCTCCCGGCATCTCCCCAGACTGCATTCCACGCATGGAGTCCAACTTAGACCGAATCCGAGCGATTTTATCCTGCAGATGCTCAGAAAATTCTTCCGCACGGCCCTGTAGGTGGGTGGTCACTACCACCCTACCCAAGAGGGATCGAGTAATCTTAAACAGGGCCGTTGGACGGCATTCTGCGGACGCAATAAGAGCGGAGAAATAATCACGTTTCGCCGCTCTTACCGCCACAAGGTAGGCCCTAATAGCGGCTCTAGATTGTGTTCGGTCGAGTTCCGTCTTCGTCTTTCTCCAGCGGCGCTCTAGACGTCTCTTCACCCTCTTCAAGACCCTCAACTCCTCCGTAAACCACGGGGAGTGACGGGTCAAATGGGGCTGGAGAGGTCGCATCGGTGCGATCCTGTCCAAGGCACCGGCCGCTTCCTTATTCCAGATAGCGGCCAATGCCTCCGCTGGACCGTGCAGCAGATCCTCGGCTATTACCCCCAGCTCCCTCTGAAACCTCAATGGGTCCATAAGTCGCCGGGGGCGGACCAATCGAATAGGTCCTGCCTCTCTACGGAGTGGGGCGGCATAAGAGAATCCTAGGGATATCAGGACGTGATCTGACCATGACAACGGGGATAGTTCTAACTTTCCCCTCAGGTCACTTTACCATTGCTCTGACAAGAAAACCAAATCCGGAGTGAGTCCACTGTCTCGAGTCGGGTCCCGAATAATCTGGGACAGGCCCATGGCTGCCATGGTAGCCATGAACTCCCGAGCCACTTCCGAGGCACGTCCCAGGGATGGCAGGTTAATATCCCCCAAGACCATAAGCTTGGGGAACTCCACCGCCAACCCCGAGACGGCCTCCAGCAGCTCAGGCAGGGAGGTTGCTACGCAGCAGGGAGGCTGGTACAATAGCAACACTCCCAACTGTTCTCGGGCACCCAACTTGAAAAACAGGGTCTCACATCCGGAGACTTGTGGAGCAAGGCCCCTGAAAGCCACCAGAGACTCTCTGATGATAACTGCCACCCCTCCTCCCCTACCCTGGTCTCTCGGCTGGTGCCACACCTGAAATCCGGCCGGGCACATCTCTGAGAGGGCTACCCCTCCCCCTGGGCCCAGCCAGGTCTCAGTAATACACGCCAGGTCAGCCCCTCTCTCCGTGATTAATTCACTTAAGCTTCCCAGCTCTAAGCCCTGGGATTTATTTATTTAATTTTTATCCCACCTTTATTATTTTTATAAATGACTGAAGGCAGCGAACATACCTAATACTCCTTCCTCCTCCGCTTTTCCCCACAACAACAACCCTGTGAGGTGAGTTTCCTGGTAGTCCCCCATTCAAGTACAAACCGGATCTGTGCCGGGTTAGCCTTTTACAGATCAAGATTAATCAGGTGCTGTAAAGAAGATGGTGGCTTAAAGTAGTAATAAAAGAAGCAGAATTTCCTAGTCTCTAGAGTTGGAATGGGGAGGAAAGCAGGTAGGAAATTTTGCAAAGTCTGTAAAATGAGAGAAATCCCAAACCGAAAATAGTCTAGGTCAGTGTTTTTCAACCTTGGCGACTTGAAGATGGGTGGACTTGAACTCCCAGAATTCCCCAGGCTGGGAATGGAATGGGAAATAAATCAGGGGTATCTGCAAGAGGGGCTTAAAAAGTCAAAGAAGGTGCGGCTTGGAGAAAAATGCATTAAATGGGTGGACTTCAACTCCCAGCATGGCTGGCTGGGGAATTCTGGGAGTTAGAAGTCCACCCATCTTCAAGTCGCCAAGGTTGAAAAAACACTGACCTAGGTGGGCTTCTTCAGACGAGGAGGACGAGCAACAGGAAAATGCTCCCAGGCGGGGCAGATTTCTGTCGAGCCTTTTCAGTTAAGGAGACGAGAGTGGCAGGCGAGTCAGGGCCAGCGCAGTTCGGGTCCAGGCTGCAGCTGGTGCCCCACCCCGCCTCGGAGCCCTTCGGGGATCACGGGCCCTGGCAGGCAGTGCGTCCGCCAGGATGGCGCTGCACGTGAGAAAAGTCCCGCCTCCCTCCACGTGGACAGCAAGCGGCGACCGAGGGCTGACGGAACCTGGCAATGCAGGCTTAGGATCGGGGAGATGACTCTAACTTTCCTAGCTCCCCGGTCGCTGCTGGGCGGGCTAATCAGCTCTGAATTGCCGCTCTAGACTCCAGCGCCTCTATGTTGAAATCGCGCCTGGCCTGAACCTCTTCCGGAAGTGGAGTTTTAGAAGCCTAGAGCGTCCTTCTGAGAAAATTATCCAGAAGCACTGCCACGGGCGGACTCCACCCCGGCGACCACTCGCCAATTTGACCCACGGGGATGAGGATGATGAAAGCTGTACTCCTAGTAATACAAGACAAGGGACTCTAACTGATGCAGTAGAGGAAAGCGGGAGAACCGCCGGAAGCTCGCTTAGCCCCGCCTCCCTCTCGCAGGGATTCCGGCGCACTTGATACGACTGAAGGCGGGGCCGGAAGTGCGTCCGTCAGGCGCAGCGGGCTTCCGGCGCGGAGAGCAAGGCAGCGCGCCGCCGAGGCTGCGCGCCGGATCCTGTAGCGGCGTCCCTGCCTGCCGGGCGCGGCCGGTGAGCAGCGCGGCGGCCTCGCCTCCCTTGCCGACCGCGGTGGGGCCCGGCCCTCGTGGCCCGGCGCCCCCCTTGCGCGGGGCTTCCGTTCGCCGGTTCCCGGGCGTTGCCCCCGCTCGCCGCGGACGGTGGGGCTTGCAGGCTCCTCTTTCCGTGCTTGGAAATGGGCGCCTTAGGCGCGCCGGGGAGCCCCGAGTCTCGTCCGCAGCCCGGCGCCCGCTGGGTCCGATCATCCACGGCCGGCAGGGCTGTGCCCGCTGGGCTCCCGGCTTGGGGGCTTCCTCGCAGACTTTTGCTGCGGCCCCTTGGCAGGTCCGGGGCGGCTTTGGTTGGGGAAGGCGGGCGGGGCCGCGTTGGCCCCGGGTGGAGCGGACCCAGCCCTTTCCCCGGGCTGCCCTCCTTGCCTGCTGCTCTCCCTCGCGGGCCTCCCGCAGAAGGATGGGCTTCTTCTTTGCTCCTCGCAGGCAAAGATGTTTATTTTGATTTATCCAGTTGATACGGATGCAGCTCTGGGTGGCTGACCTTGTGGCTACGGTTACTTTGAGTAGGATGCACTCAATGGAGCAGTAAAGGGTTTAAGCTGAGTGAAGGAGTAACTCCTGCAAACACAGGATTCCCCTCCCCCCCCCAGCTTCTTGGGAAGTCCTGGGGGCCCTTGAGCCTCCCTTGTTGGTGAGCGACGCTGGATGCATCTTAGTGCTCATACACAGGTTTCCTCTGCTCTTTCCAGGATGTCCATCCTTTTCTCCTCCAGGGACGCGCGGTCAGACTGATCACCCCAAAGACAGCCCTCCCGGATCCCTCTGCATATCTGTTTCTGTCCTTCCTCCTGTTCTCTAGATGGTCTTTGCCCACCGCAATGGGGGACAGCGACGATGAATACGATCGCAGGCGCAGGGACAAATTCCGACGTGAGAGAAGTGACTACGATCGCTCTCGAGAGCGTGATGACAGGCGCCGAGATGACTGGAGTGACAGGTGTGCCCTGGGGAATTTATTTATTTTATTTTTTAAATTTAATTTAATTAATTTAATTTGTTTGTTTGTTTATTTAATTTATTTAATTTTTATCCTGCCTTTATTATTTTTATAAATAACTCAAGGCGTCGAACATACCTAATACTCCTTCCTCCTCCTATTTTCCCTACAACAACAACCCTGTGAGGTGAGTTGGGCTGAGAGAGAGTGACTGGCCCAAGGTCACCCAGCCAGCTTTCGTGCCTAAGGCGGGACTAGAACTCACAGTCTCCTGGTTTGTCATTGGCTCCTTCCTAGGGCTGAGAGACAGGGACTGGCCCAAGATCACCCAGCCGGCTTTCATGCCTAAGGCGGGACTAGAACTCTCAGTCTCCTGGTTTGCCATTGGCTCCTTCCTAGGGCTGAGAGACAGGGACTGGCCCAAGGTCACCCAGCCAGCTTTCGTGCCTAAGGCGGGACTAGAACTCTCAGTCTCCTGATTTGCCATTGGCTCCTTCCTAGGGCTGAGAGACAGGGACTGGCCCATGGTCACCCAGCCAGCTTTCGTGCCTAAGGCGGGACTAGAACTCACAGTCTCCTGGTTTGCCATTGGCTCCTTCCTAGGGCTGAGAGACAGGGACTGGCCCAAGATCACCCAGCCGGCTTTCATGCCTAAGGCGGGACTAGAACTCTCAGTCTCCTGGTTTGCCATTGGCTCCTTCCTAGGGCTGAGAGACAGGGACTGGCCCAAGGTCACCCAGCCGGCTTTCATGCCTAAGGCGGGACTAGAACTCTCAGTCTCCTGGTTTGCCATTGGCTCCTTCCTAGGGCTGAGAGACAGGGACTGGCCCAGAGTCACCCAGCCGGCTTTCATGCCTAAGGCGGGACTAGAACTCTCAGTCTCCTGGTTTGCCGTTGGCTCCTTCCTAGGGCTGAGAGACAGGGACTGGCCCAGGGTCACCCAGCCGGCTTTCATGCCTAAGGCGGGACTAGAACTCTCAGTCTCCTGGTTTGCCATTGGCTCCTTCCTAGGGCTGAGAGACAGGGACTGGCCCAAGGTCACCCAGCCGGCTTTCATGCCTAAGGCAGGACTAGAACTCACAGACTCCTGGTTTCTAGCCCAGCACCTTAACCACTAGACCAAACTGGAATAGAGAAGAAGGTGGGGTTGGAGAATTGCCCAAACAGGCAACAGACTGAAAGCTCTTTGCTTTTGGGGTCACTGGATAGTCTCGAAAAAGTTTTGGTCTTCAGCCTGGAAAATAATAGAAATGTGTCTGGGGTTTGCTAGCAAACAGCTCTGCATAAAATACGTGCTGAAGCTTTTGCACATATGTATTGGAGGATTGAAGTTTGTTGAGCTTGAACACTCCCCACATAAATAAATGAATAAAGTTATTTCTGTCCTGCCTGTTTCCAAAAGGAGTATTAGCAGGGGTGTTGCTCCCTAATTTATAACTTGTGTTTGTCCAAATTAGGAGTGTTGAGGATTCTCCCCCAATTCAGGAAGGGGAGCTAGAAAGCAGTGTTTGTCTGTCTGTGTTCCACCCCTGGAAATGTAAAAGCCAATCAAAAGAAGCTCTTTCAGAAGGGCATATGATTTCTGAAGTTGCTGAGGATGGCCACCTCAGAAAGTTATTTTTTTATAATTGCAGGGAATACTTTTATGTAATGTTTATGGTTTTCAGCCTTCTGTGTATATCAGACTGCAATGAATCCAGGCGGAATTAGCAGGATACAAATACCGAAATCTATTTCTTCCACTAGGGAGTGGGACCGAGGCCGAGAACGCCGGAGCAGAGGTGAATACCGTGATTATGACCGGAGCAGGCGGGAGCGGTTCTCCCCCCCTCGTCACGAGCTGAGTCCGCCACAGAAGCGCATGAGGCGTGATTGGTGGGTTCTCTCGCGTCTTCTTGTGCTATTTTGTGTTAGGCGGTTTTGGGTTCTGGCTGCCCACAGGAATTGTACCAAGGAGGTGAGCATCCTGCTCTGTAGGTTTAGGCCAGTGTTTCTCAACCTTGGCAACTTTAAGATGTGTGGACTTCAACTCCCAGAATTCCCCAGCCAGCCAAGGATGCAAGCATCACACCTCTGAACAGGGGGGTGCTTTTTAAGTATGCTAAAAAGGACTAAGATTGGTTTTATTTTTGCTTTTCCAGGGATGAGCACACAGCAGATCCCTATCACACTGGCTACGAGATGCCTTACAGTGGGGTCTCCACCGGCCCATCGTACGGGCCTCCCCAGCCTTGGGCACACCCTGAAATGCATGTGACACAGCATCACATCCTCCCCATCCAAGCCAGGTAAGCAGATACTTGGCTCCCTTCTCTGCTTGCTTCTCCTTTTCTAAACCAGCCTCTGCTGGTCCTGGGGCACCAAAGGCAGTTCAAAATAGGGAACTGTGTACAAAATGTGTAACCCTTCTTATCCTGAGACCTTAGTCCAGAGCTTTCCAAACTTTTCCTGTTGGTGACACACACCCACGACAGCGTGCAGGTGTGTCACGTGAAACCTGGAGGCGCTGATGGTGCGCCGCCGGGTTTTCACGTGACACACCTGCACACCGCAGGCGACACAGTACTGTGTCGCGACACACAGTTTGGAAAGCACTGCCTTAGTCCATTTGATTGCCAAATCCAGTCATCTGTATTTTAAGGCCAATCGGCTGGTGGAGATAGTAACATGTCCTCTCCTGCTCATATGCAGGACCCTTCTAAAAGAAAATGAGGCGGCAGCGAAAATGATCTTTGAGAGAGGGAGTTCTCCAAAAGATGGGGCAACCACTGAGAAGCCTCTGTCCCTTAGAGTCTGCAGCCGAACTCTTTCTTTTATGCTTTTAGCTGTAAGATGTACAGTTTCAGTTTTCCTAATGAGTATTTAGAGCTACTCTCTGAGTTTTATTGCTGTTGTGGCAATTGAGATTCCGCTGAAAGTGTCCTGGCTTGGCTGGAGAGGTTCTAACATCAAATGAGGAAGATGGTTCTTCGTTGCTTTCAAAGGCTGTTTGAACTCGCATTTTGAACTTGTATTTTTGTGTGCTTTTTTTTTAGTTTAAGTAAGATATATATGCATAAGCACAATTGCTTTTTAGATACTGTTTTAATCTTCCCAAACATTGTCTTTCTCTTGCTTTGATGCTTTTAACCGTCACTGTGTTGTAACGTGTTTGTTTTTAATTGCTCGTGAATTCTTTGTTTGCCCCATTTGGGTGAATCCTGACCTATAAAACAACGGAGAGAAGTGGGTGATTCCGGGCCCAATCCCTGCTCTTCTTCCGCCAGGCTGGGGAATATTGCAGAAGTGGATTTGGGCATTGCTCCCCCCGTCATGAAGAGCTTCAAGGAATTTCTTCTCTCCTTGGACGACTCCGTGGACGAGACGGAAGCCGTGAAGCGCTACAATGACTACAAGCTGGATTTCCGCCGTCAGCAGATGCAGGACTTCTTCCTAGCCCACAAGGATGAAGAGTGGTACGTCTCTCGTGGGCTGGGTTGCCAGGCACCTGTGGTCTGAGGCGGACGATTAACCAAACATGAATCCCTTCGGGCAAAACGAGTTTCTCAAGCATTGGTGGCTTCTGGGTTTAGACACAGAGAGTTCCTAGATCTCTAACCAGGTTGAGCTTTATAGAATTTTGCTGATTTATTTAGTTACTGGGCTTCGGTGTCACACCAATCATAACTGGCTCTGAGCAGCATACATACCCAGGTAATAGGTTAAAAGCAACATATGTAAGAAATACATGCGTGCATAGCATCACCAACAACCTGTCCCGTTCAACACTTCCCCTACTGACAGCATCTCATACTCCAAAGGATTGCCTGAAAAGGCAGGCCTTAACTTTTTAGAAACTCAGAAGAGGAGGGGCCTTTCTAGGCACGGTCGGTCCTCCGAAGACCCACTTCGTATATAAAGACCAGCAAAGTTAGTAACCGATGCATGGCGAGCTTCCCTTTTTAAGGAAGAGAGACATCTTCCTGTCTGGGAGCTTGTGATCTGAAATGTTCTTGCAAGCTGAAGAAAATCTACCCTGCACAGAAAGGCTTGCGTTAGAGCGCACATCCCCACTTAGCAATTTATGCGGTGAAAGATAGGCACTCAGCCCTTGATCAACGCGGGCATTTTCTTACGAAGACAGTGATGGAAATTGGGCAATTAAAGTCAGCGAATCAGTAAGTTGCAAACGTTTAGGCGAAGATGGCTGTTGTGGGTCTTCCGGGCTGTGTGGCCGTGTTCTGGAAGTTGTGGTTCCTAACGTTTCGCCAGCATCTGTGGCCGGCATCTTCAGAGGGCAGGAGCACAGACAGAAGCGATCTTCTGACCTGGGCACAGAGAAGATCGCTTCTGTCTGTGCTCCTGCCCTCTGAAGATGCCGGCCACAGATGCTGGCGAAACGTTAGGAACCACAACTTCCAGAACACGGCCACACAGCCCGGAAGACCCACAACAGCCATCGAACTCCGGCCGTGAAAGCCTTCGACAATACGTTTAGGTGAAGCATTTGTATCCCAGATGGATGGAAATGAGGGAGGGAGGGGAACGAGGCCGCCTCGCAGAGAAACCTGCCTCAGTGCGGGAGAACAGGCAGACGGGGGTTGCCGTTGAGAATTAGCAGCGGATCTCTGCTTCCCACCCATTGTCTGCTGCAGTGAGAAACTGAGTAGCAAGTGCTCCTAAATTTAGCTAATCTTACTTGCACACAGCTTTGGAATACCTCTTTGGCTTAGACCAGCCTCTTGAAGCTGCCAGAATATGTGCATTTCAAAGTTGTTTTTTGGCAACCAGGAGAATTGGGGAAGACAAAACCTGATAGATTGGGGGGGGGGGGTTGGTGCCTTTGAGTCAGTATTAACTCTTCTGGCAACTGCGTGGACCAGTCCCTGCAGTTTTCTTGGCAAGATTTCAGAAGTGGTTTGCCCTTGCCTCCTTCCTAGGGCTGAGGGGGGGTGACTGGCCCAAGGTCACCCAGCTGGCTTCGTGCCTAAGGCGGGTCTAGAACTCGGGGTCTCCCGGTTTCTAGCCTGATGCCTTAACCACTATGCCAAACTGGCTTGATAGATGAGGTGGCCCACCATTATGTCTTGTTTACCATTTCTATATAATCTGCCTCCACGTCCACGTTACAGTGAGAATAATGGACGTCCCTTTGCAGAAAAAGCTCAAATGTGGCACCAGGAATCCTGCACAACAGCATATTCATAGCTGGGGAAAAACAGGCAGAATTGTTGACTAGGGTAGCCTTGTATGGCTTCTCAGTCTTGGTCCCTCAGGCGAAGGCTTGACCAGTATCATTTCCTACGGTCTGGTGTCGCTGATGGAGGCTCTCAAATCCTTTTTCTCAGTTCAAATTAAGGGTCAGGCAAACAATGGTTATTCAGAGCAACTGGTTCTTTCTTTTAAAATGTGACATGCTTGTCTTGCCAACGTTCCACGGAAAAGTTAAACGGGCAACTTGTTTTCCAGCCCGAAGCATGGAACGTGCTTTCCTGTGCCTGAACTCTGTGCTGCTGTTTTCTCCTTTGAAGCTCCTGGGGGGGGGGGTCACTTGGGGCGGGAGGGGGATGCAGTGGCGGCTGCCAGGATGCGCATGACCTCACCAGGGGTATCTGCAGAGGGCAGCTTAGGCTGGAAAACAACAGCCCAGAATTTGCGCCCTCTGATGCGTTTCCCATCCCACCATAAATTTCAGGTTGAGAATATTTGTCCAGCCCTGTGACAGATGATTGGATTGCTGGGGTGGGAGCGCCACCACTGCCACGCTTCACACGTTGGGGCATCAAAGTGAATCCTGCGGGCTGAGGAGGGGGCAGCGAAAGGGCACGGAGGGATGTGGGTAAGGCCTGCCCCTCCCCCAAATCTGAAGGCCGTTTGCCCTGGAAGTGGAACAAGAGAGGGGCCGAGAGGACAGGTGCTGCACGTGGCAGTTTTTTCGTATTCTGTGGGGTATCTGATGTACCTGTGTCTCTCTTCATTTTAACCACTTTTGATTTCCTTGATAGATTTTTTTGTTTTCTTTTGTTTTGGATGTTAACTGTAATAACACAGCCTTTTCTCCCCTCCTCCCACGAACCTCTCGCAGGAGACTCCAAAATTCAGCCGTCCTCCGCCGGGAGAATCCATATATAAATCAAACAAACCCAAGAGCCTTGAATGTGGTTTTTTTCCTTCCTCTCTCTGCTGGTGGTGGTGATTTTTTCCTCCGTAGCTTACGCAGACAGGGCCTTCACTGTGCACAATGCAGTGATTAGCTGAATGTGAGTCCGTAGGATGTAGACAGCTCAGGCTAATGCAGGCCGACTCCTCTTTTTGAAGTCCTGCATCCCAGCACGAGAGAGAGAGAGAGATTCCAATGTTGCTAAATCCGGGTGGTTTTTCTTAAAATCCACCGAAGAAAACTCTCTTCGCTTGGAAGGCTCGCAGTGTGACTCCCTCAGTGTATGTATGACGTGTTCTGTCTTCTTAAATCAGAGCTGAGAGAAAGAAAAAGTTCTAAGGGCTTATTTTCTGTTTGCGAGGTGAAGCTGTAGAAGGCGTGCTTTGGATTTGGTTGTGTCCACTTGGTCCCTCCTGTTTAACTGCTTTTCCCCTCGCCCGCTGCTTCTACAGCCCACCCACCCCCCGCGCCTCCCCATAAGGCTTGGCGCCGGGCCCAGCAGAGGTCCCCTTCCCTCAGCCCAACCTGCCGGGGGAGCGAGCTCACCGTGCAAGCGGGCCATTCTCACGCTTCCGCCGGATGACGGGGCACCAGCAAGCTCTGGTGGCCCTTCGGAGGAGCCTGGGGAAGCCCGGACGGGTGCTGGGGCAGGAGTGATGGGGAGCCAGGCCAGCCCCTCCGTGCCCAGCCAGTTTGGAGGAGAGAAGAGGCGCCAGGGCTGGGGGCAAGACCGGGGGGTGGGGAGCGGTAGGGCCTTGCGGGCGAGGGCTAGAAACTGGAAGCTGGTGCAGCAAAGCAGCAGGCCAGGCAGAACGGCCAGGGATGCTTTGTGGGGCGAGGGGAGGGATGCGATGCACTTCCCCTCCCCAGAAGGCTGCCTTCGCACCGGGTGAGCAGCCCGCGGCCGCCCAGCTGTGATGGGAGGCAGCGCTCATCATCCCTCCCCAGAGGCCAGGCTGGGTGGGGATGATGGGAGTGGGCATTCTCAAGCGTCTGGAGGCCCAGGCCTGATGCAGGTGGCGCCCCAGAGCTCATTAGAGGAGGCGGCCAGCAGCTGTCTGTCAAGGCCGGAGGAGGAGGTGGTCCCCCCGGCTGCACCCGCTTGCAGGAGAGGCGTCGGGGGGCCTGAGAGCTGCACACTTCGGTTGGGTCGTGACCAGGATGTTTGAGATCCTCAGAGCATCCAGCGCCTGCCCGCCTGTGGCTGGTTCTTTTAGTGGACGGTCCTCAGGCCACCCCAAGGCCCCCCTCCCTGCCACTCCTTCCCTAGCTTTGCATGTGTGGATGGTGCCCGAGGGGCAGCGCCCCCAGCTCCTCTCTGGCTAAGGCGTTCCTCTCCCTTCTTCTCTGCCCGTTTCTGCCCCCCTCCCGCCTCGCTTGGCTCCTGTTCAGGTTCCGGTCCAAGTATCACCCGGAAGAAGCCGGGCGGAGGAAGCAGGAGGCCCAGAACGCTCTCCAGAACCGGCTCAACGTCTTCCTCTACCTCATGGACAATGGCTGGTTTGAGGGCTTGCAGCTGGACATCGACAAGGCCAGCGCCATCATCAAGGTCCTGGATGCCGGTAGGCTGGGTTCCTTGCCTGAAGGAGGGAGGCGGGTTCTGGCTAGCGGGCCTGGGACTGCGGATGGCCCGGAAGTCTCAGGGTGGCCGCAGCGGGGCTTTTCAGTGGTCGGCTGAGGGCCACCCTTCGCGTTGGGGAGACGCCCGGAGTCGGCAGCGGCGGGTGAGCATCCAGATAGGGACGGGGCAGAGTTTGGTTCCTTGACCTCCTGGGCCCTTGAGAGAGTGCTGAGGGTCAGGTTTAAAGCTGCGTTGGGCCCGTCTTAGAGGATGTGTGGCCCTCCTGGATCCCAGCCCGATTCAAGCCTTGCTTCCTCAGCTGTCATTAAGATGGAAGGGGGGACGGACCACGATCTGAAGATCTTGGATCAGGAGGAGGAGGAAGAGCGGCAAGAGAAGGCTGAGCCAGGGAAGAAGGAGGAGAACCGGCTGCCGGAGCAGGACCGGAAGGTCTCCGAGAAGGAGGAGAAGAAAGAGGAGGCCAAGAAGGCCAAGGTTGGAGTGGGGGGAGCTGGGCTGGCGGCCCCCAGGCCTTCCCCTCACCAAGGGCCAGCCGGGTCTCTGATGCGCAGCCGCCTCTCTTGCAGACTGCCGACGAGGAACCTGCGGAGGAGAAAGCAAAGAAGAGCTCGGAAGAAGAGGAGAAACGGGCGGAGAAGAAAGAGGAGCCGGACAAGGACACGAAGAAGGTACGTGGGGAGGGGTTAACGGGGGGAGGGGGCACGATCGAGAGAAGTGGGCAAGGGAGGCCAGCCAGGCGTGGCGATGTGGGACAACCCGAGAGGGTGAGACAGCCCGGGCCCGAGGCTGTTCCAGGGCCACCCTGTGGAATGGCGGGAGAGGGCGCTTCAGGGAATGCCTGCAGGCCTGCCGGTTCAAAGCAGGTGGGTGCAAACCTTGGAAGCAGGGCAGTCGCGCCGCCCCCCGTGTCGTTTCAGTATCCAGCTGTGGGCAAAACGGAGACTCAAGCGTTGAGTCCTCCTGCAGCTCTGCGTCAGGATCCGGATTCCCACTCGCCTGGCTGATTTCCAGTTCTTTTGGGGTGGGGGGAGCGGCAGGAATGTGGGGACACCCCCCCCCATGTGTTGTCCAGGAGGGACAGGTGGGCTTGTAGCAGCTTGGCTTTTAGAGGAAGTTTCAGACCAAGTCACCGTGGGGGGAAGAGGGGTTTGCCCCGAGGACGCTTCAGGGACCGCCGCCCCTGCATTGTCCTTGCCAGGCCAGCCACAAGCACAAGCGGAAGCGCAGCGGGAACGACAGCTACGACGAGGGCAGCATTTCGGAGTCCGACACCGATTCGGAAAGCGGGCGCCCGCAAGGGGAGGTCAAAGAAGGTGAGGAGAGGCGCTCGGGGCGGCCTGGCGGTCCCGGCCTTTGCCAGAGGCCCGGCCTTAAGGCGGCGGCGTTCTGTGTGGCCGGCAGACAAGAAGCCCAAGGAGGAGCAGACGGCCCCAAAGGACGGGGAGGGGTCTCCCCGAGGCAAGGAGAAGGACGGGGAGGCCAAGCCTCGCGCCCTGCACAAGACGTGCTCCCTCTTCGTGCGCAACATCGCCCCCAACATCCCCCAGGCGGAGATTGTGGCGGTGAGTGTGGCCCTGCGGGGGAGGCGGCCTGGGCTGGGCGGGTGGGCGGGACAGTCCGCAGCGGGCAGTGGGGTCTGTGGGTCCCTCTAAACACACGCACCCTTTTCACTTCCTCAGTTTTGCAAAAGATACCCCGGCTTTATGAGAGTGGCTCTCTCGGACCCTCAGCCAGAAAGGAGGTAATGGTATCGCCCCCGCCCCTGCCCCCCCGTCTGATTTTTTAAATTTCTGGGCAGGCTTCATTGAAGCAACAATGATGCCATAGCTCTACCCTCCGTGCAGAAATTAATTCTTTCCAGGCAGGGGGTTCAGTTATAGCTATCTCCGCTTGTTTTAAAAATCCGCCCCAGGGCGATAAACGCTCGCCCAGGGGCAAAAGGGAATCCAGAAGAGAAGCAGCAAACGGCTCGGCTGCCTGAGTTTGTGTCTGGGGTGCCGTCCTGGGAGGAGAGGGGCAGGGCGGACCCAGCCCGCTGCAAGGGGGGCAGCAGGAACGTGCGCCTCTGGCTGCAGAACGTTTCAAGAGTCAGGGAGCTGATCGGTCGTTTTCTCACCTCCAGGTTTTTCCGAAGGGGCTGGGTGACGTTTGATCGCAGCGTCAACATCAAGGAAATCTGTTGGAACCTCCAGAACATTCGGGTAAGCGGGAGGAGCGCCCGGCACGTTGCCGTTGGCTCTCCTGACCGGACACTCCGAATCACGCCTGCCTTCCTCCCCTCCTCCCCAATGGGCAGAGAAGGGCACAGGGTGCGGGTCAAGGTCAAGGTCCCACGCTCTCTCCTTCCAGCTGCGAGACTGCGAACTGAGCCCCGGGGTCAACCGAGACCTCACCCGCCGGGTCCGCAACATCAACGGCATCACGCAGCACAAGCAGATCTTGCGCAACGACATCAAGCTGGCGGCCAAGCTGATCCATGCCATGGACGACCGCACCCAGCTGTGGGGGGCTGGGGAGGCCCAGCTGCCTTCCGAAATTTCGGTGAGCGAGGGAGGCCCTGGGGAACGGGCTGCCGGCACAGCTGGCTCTTCCCGGGCTCCCGAAAGTGTGCGCTGGCGCTTTGGAGGGCTGGGGCCAGCCTTGACGGTCATCCGCGGACAGCGACAGCCACTCCGGCCGGGGGAAAGGGGCCGCGGTTGGGACGGCTGGAGCTGGGCAGGAGCCCTGAAGAGGGTGGGCCCCCCTCACCTCCGTGCTCCCCCCGCAGAACCTGCCTTCCCAGAATCCCATCCTGAAGAACATCACCGACTACCTGATCGAAGAGGTCAGCGCGGAAGAGGAGGAGCTGCTGGGCAGAAGCGGGGAGCCGTCTGAGGAGCCCCCCAAAGAGGGGAACCCGGCTGAGATCACGGTGGAGAGGGACGAGAAGCTCGTCAAGGTGAGCCCTGCGGAGAGGCTGCTCGGTTTCCCTTTTCTCCTGCGGGGGGTGGAAGGTGGCTGGCCCTCTGCCGGCGAGCTGACTCTCCCTTTGGGGCAGCGCAGGTGCTGGACAAGCTGCTGCTCTACCTGCGCATCGTCCACTCGGTGGACTATTACAACACCTCCGAGTACCTCAACGAGGACGAGATGCCCAACCGCTGCGGGATCATCCACGTGCGGGGGCCGATTCCCCCCAATCGCGTCACTCACAGGGAAGGTTCGTGGGCGCCCGTCCGTGGGCAGGCGCGCTGACTCTGTACCGTGGCCCCAGGGATGGGGTATCTCCTCCTGCCCGAAGGGGGGGATGGGGAGTGGGCCGGTGTTTTCATCTGAAAGACCCTCTGCCTGGTGGCCGGCCAGCCAGCCCAGGCAGCGCCTTCAGCCAAGAGTGGGCCGGGGTCTTTCGGATGGGGAAGGCTGACCCTCCCGGCTCTTCTGCCCCGTGGTTGTGCGGTGCAGCGTTTGGGAGTGAAACCGACCCCCAGCTTCCTCAGGCCGGTCCCCCGTCACGCTAGCCCCGTGTTTCTCAACCTCGGCCACTTTAAGCTGGCTGGGGAATTCTGGGAGTTGAAGTCCACACAGCTGAAAGTGGCTGAGGTTGAGAAACACGGGGCTAGCCCTGTCTGAGGAAGGAGGAAAGGTGGGATCTGGGAGGACTCGGACTCCAGGATGGATGGCTCCTTTTGCCCCCCCCCCCTTCCAGTGGCTGAGTGGCAGAAGACTTTTGAGGAGAAACTGATGCCCCTGTTCAGCGTCCGGGAATCCCTCTCGGACGAGGAAGCCCTCAAGATGGGCAAGAAGGACCCCGAGCAGGAAGTGGAGAAGTTTGTCACCTCCAACACCCAGGAGCTGGGCAAGGATAAGTGGCAGTGCCCACTCAGCGGAAAGAAGTTCAAGGTGCGCCTCTCCCGCCCGCTTTCCCCCCGGGCCGGGCCCGCCCGAGTGGCGAGCAGGCCCGGCCCCTGACCCCCTCTCCTCCGCCAGGGCCCCGAGTTCGTGCGCAAGCACATCTTCAACAAGCACGCGGAGAAGATCGAGGAGGTGAAGAAAGAGGTGGCCTTCTTCAACAACTTCCTCATGGACGCCAAGCGGCCAGCCCTGCCCGAGCTCAAGCTGAGCCAGCCGCCGGTCCCCGGACAGGGTGGGTGCGGAGGAGGGGGGCTTTGGGGCCCTGCCAGTCCCGGGAGGCGGTCCCCCTGTCTCTGGTCCACATTCTCAGGGCACCCTCCCGGCACCCCCTGCTGCTGCTGCTCAAATGCCTGCCTTGCTGTTCCTCTGCCCTCCTCAGGCCTGGCACCAGGGTTGCCTTATCCACCGCAGGCCCCCCAGGGACTGATGCCCTACGGACAGCCGCGCCCGCCCATCCTGGGATACGGAGGTACGTCGGGTGTCTCTCCGCCCGGCAGTTCCTGGGCAGCGGAAGGCAGGGCTGGTCCCTAGGAGGTGCTGTGGCCTGCAGGCCCTGGGGCGTCCTCCGGGGGGTGGGCTCCCCATCCAGGGCCCCCTGTAGTGCTGCCGTCCAGCCCACTGGGAGGGCCTGAAACGGGGGGGGGGGAGGTGCGCTGGGGGCCACCAGGTGCGACTTACAGACGTTTACTGCTCTGGAAAGGCAGCTCTGGGGCGTCCGCGTATTACGTCCTCGGTTCAAATGAGGCGACAGACCTCTTTGGCACCTGGATCTCTCACGGGCGGGCGTCCTCTTGGTCTCTTCCAGGTGGCCCTCCCTACCCTCCCGCCCCATATGCCGCTGGGAGGGGCAACTACGACACCTTCCGAGGGCAGGCCGGATACCTGAACAAACCGCGGAACAGGTAGCTAGAGAAGCGTTTCCGTTGCCTGCGGAAGAGGCGGGGCTGGTCCCGGGCGGGCCGGACAGGGCGGGGCAGGCCCCCTCGCTCACCCGTGGCCTCTCCCTAGGATGGTTCGAGGGGACCCTCGCGCTATCGTCGAGTACAGGGACCTGGACGCTCCAGAGGACGTTGACTTCTTCTGAGCCCCCCCAAGTTGGCTTCGAGTTCTCCCGCCCCTGGCTTTTTTTTAAACGCTTTCGTCCTGCTTGCTCCCCCCTGCGCCCGTGAATCCACCCTCCCCCAGTTCTGGGTCCGTGTCTTCGACACGCATCTGCCGATTTTATATGTTTAGTCGTAACTGGGTTTCAATAAACTCTCTGAACACCATTTTCCAGCCTCACCGCTGTTCTCTCACCATATCTTTGGGGTGTGTGTGTGTGAAAAAAGGCCTTCCTAGCAAAGGGCAGGCGTCGCTTGGCCCCCCCACCCCCCTCAGGGCGCTTGGGGACGAATTGGAGGTCACTGGCCAGCGGCTCCTTGAGCCCTGGAGAAGTTTGCCACTGCGCTGGCGGAGCTGCGCGTCTCTCGCCTGTGGAATTTAGACTGAGAATTGCACACTTCCCCCCTTCCTGGGCGCAAGCGCACATTGGGGCACCTGGGCGTTTCTCCTGCTTGCGTGTAATGGTCTGGAGGCCTACATGTACACGCGTGCCTGTGCGCGCACGCACACACACACACACACACGCTTGTCTGGGAGACTTTTTAATAACGGAATACGGCGAAGCGCTCGAACAGGCTTTGAAAAACCCGAGGCTCGGTGGCTGTTAGCCCTCTCCAAGAGGTCGCAACTCTGTTGAGAAAGAACCAAGCGGCAACGGCGGCCATCCTCCTCGAGGGGCGCCTTTCCCGGGTCCGAAGGCGGAAGCCAACGCTCCGTGTTCTGACCCACCCCGGGTCAAGAAAGTGTCGGGGGCGCGACGGCCTGCTGCGCTCACTCAGGCCGCCCCTCTGCGGAGGCCCTCAGCGCCGCCCACACTTGCTCCGTCCTCTCCGGGGAGACCCCGTGGACGGCCAGGGACCGCCGGTAGATGGTGAGGTGGTCCTGCGCCGGGTCCCAGGCCCGGAAGTGCCCGTTGTGCTGATGGGGGAGCTCGGCGGCCAGAGCCAGGAAGCCCCAGTAGGCGCCAGGGAGGGGGAAGGTGGGGAGCCGGACGGAGGCCCGGTAGAGGGCGGGCAGGGCAGAGCCGGGCACGACGAAGCCCCCTTCCGAGGCAAAGTGGGGGTAGCGGGCCGGGGGGAAGAGGAGGAGAGGGATGGCGTCCCGCCCGATCCTCTTCACGACAGGGTGGTACTGGATGTTGCCGTGGATGGACCGGGAGGCGTTGGGCGTCTGCCCGAGGAATGCCGTCAGGGCTGCTGGATTCACAAAAACCTCGTCGTCCCCTGCAAGGCAAGACAGCTTGGCGGGGGCTGCTATTTTCCACACTGTTGTGATTGCAAAGCTCTGGATTTGCTGGCCTCTGCCCCCCCCCATCTTCGGGTGGGGAGGGGGCGGTGCCAGTCTACAGGCTGTGCCCTCCGAAGGGGCTGCAAGGACTACGGGGAAAAAGTAGTGAAAGGCACGAAAGGTCGACCTTCGATGGCCGTTTTTCTCAAGGCTGTTCTGCCTTTGTCCCTCGTGGACAAACCTTGCTAGGGACACGTTTGCTTAAGTTGAGAAGAACAAAGCTAGGGCTGCTTCTGCAATTCTGGCAGGTAGAAATGCGCCCTCCCTGCGGGTGTCCTGCCCTGGGGAGGCTTACCTTGGAAGACGTAGGCCGCTTGCTGGCAGTGCCGGTGCACCCACTGAAGGAAGCAGCGTTCCTTCAGGGACAGGTTCTGGTGCGACTCCGCAAAGTCCCACATCAGGGTGTCGCCAAACGTGCGGCTCTCCTCCCCCACCAGCCGCAGGTGCTTGTCGTTGGGCGTTGCCGCCAGGAGGAAAAGGGGCTGCAGCCAGAAGCCCCCGACCGCCGCCGGCCGGGCCCAGGTGCGGCGCAGGGTGGCCCTCCTGCCGCCGGAGGCCGGGTGGGATTTGATGGCCAGGAGCAGCAGCGGGGCCCTGGAGGGTGCCCGGCACAGGGCGTCCCTGGCAACCGCCTCCCGGCACCGGTAGCGCTGCAGGTGGGGGAAGAGGGCTTCGTAGATGCTCCAGTTGAAGTGGAAGGTGAAGGTGCCATCGGTCAGGGTGGTGCTGGGTGGTGGTGGTGGTGGTGGTTGTTGGGGAACATCTTTTTTCCTCAGGACGGAGATGACCAACAGGGCAACGGCTATCCCCAGGTAGTACCACTTCGACATAAAGGGATGGGTGAACCTAGGAAGGAAATCAGAATTTGTCCAAGGGAGATGCTGAAGGGGAGCCGGCCCCGTTCCTGACACGCTCCAGCCAAGGCCGGCCGGCCGGCCAAAGCAGCAGCAGCTGCACGCCAAGCTGTACCCTTCGGGCACTCACACCCAGAGGCGCCTTTCCCCCAACGTTTCAGAGACTGGCAGGCGGTCACAGTGCCCATGACATAGCAGCTATGGCGGCCTGGGGGCCGAGGCGCACCCCCCCAAACAAGCAGTTGGCAGACCTGCGGCCCCGCTGAGTCTGTTCCAATCCTGGAAATACATTTCTGTGCACAAAGGTTAGGCTGTATAAATGGAGATGGGTTTGAGCTGGTTCCATTTTAAAAACAGGTAAAGGACAAACTTGCAAAACGTTTATGCGTTGACCTGGTGTGGTTACTGGGCAGAGAAAGCATCATTTATAAAAGTGACAATTCCAATTATTAACTGAGCAACGCTAGAAAGGTTATTTTCTTTATTTTTTTATTTTGCAGTATTTATAGCCTGCCCCAAGGCAGGCGAACTCGGGGGTTAGGGTACAGCAGTGTCCAAAGAAGCGTGCTAAAATAAAACTCAACCATAAAAAAAGAATACGTCCGAGGTACCGTTCAGTTATGCAAAGGTCAACCCCCCCCCCCCCGGCCAAGCTCAACTCCCAATTGCCGAACCCAACGCTGGTTTTCCCCCCCTTAAATACACATGGGACAGTTGTACCTGTTAGACTCAAGAGACCCCAAAATACCCTTTTATCATAATAACTGATATATTGCTGCGCTGAAAACAATGGTTACCACCCGCAGGGGCCAAGGGAAACCGTCAGGCCCCAGACGCTTTGCGGAAGGAATGGATTTCTTTCTGGGCCTTTGTGAATAAAGACAAGAGCGCCTCACGGACACAGTTTCTTTCCCTGAACGTGCAAAGAAAATGGTTCTCCTGCAAAAGGGGAGCGGCCTGCTCCCTGCTGGAGCCCTCCAACCCCCCCTTGCAGTGGGCTGGGCTGGGCTGGGAGCGGGCCGTGGGGCCCCTTGCAAGCATGAGACGGGGCCGCCCCCGCCTCAGACCCAGCGGCCCTGTGTTGCGGGCACTGAGCAGGCTTTGTTTGCAAGAGAGGCAGGCAGCTTGGAGGCCGCAGGCCCTTGGGCCCCGTGGCCGGTGGGCCCTTTCCCTTCGCCCAGGGAAAGCAAGAAAGCCAGCCGGGCCCCAAACTAGACGCAGCGCAACCCACTTCCTAGGCAGCTGCCTCCTGAAGCACCTCGGGGAAGCCATCTTTGTGGAGGGCTCCCCCGGGAGAGCACTCGCCCCCAACAAAGATGGCCGCAGGCAGGCGCTGGCTGGCAGCCCGGCCTTGCCAAGCAGGGGGCTCTGTCGTCCGTCCTCCAGCACACCCCCGGGGGATGAGGGGAGGGGAGGTGCAGGGCGGCCAGAGGCCCCCTTTGAGACAGGCCAGGGGTCCGCCCCCGCCCCGTGGAGGGCTCACAGGCAGGGCTGGATTCCTGCCGCTGTGGGGCTGCTCTAGGAGGGGGCCATGCTGGAGGAGCAGCCCCATTTCTGGGGGAAGGCCAGGGCCGTGCTCTCGTCCTCATCGGCACTGAAGTTTGCAGGGGGGCTGCCGACAAAACAGCAGGAAGTGGTGGGATCAATTGTGCGTGTGAAAGGCGTTTGCCAAGCCCAGCCTGAGGTTTGTGGAACAATTTGGCCCCCCACCCCCCATTGGATCACTGAGTGGACCAGGACTGTATTCCGGGGGGGGGGGGGGCTGGGGGTGAAGAGGAAAGACCCCTGGAGAAGGCAGACAGGCCTCCCTCAACCTCCCGGGGCCGGGGGGGGGGGGGCTCCATTCCAGGAATCCCTGGCCCCTCGGAGGGCACCGGCGAGAGAGGGGAGGTGCCTCTCAACGCGGCTGGAGAGTTAGGGGCTGCCAAAGCCCACCTCCGCCAGAGCTGCCTGCTGCAGGCCCTCTGGATTGGGGCCGCCCAGATCCAGGTGCCCCACGCTGTACGAGGTCCCCTGGACACGGGCTGCTTCTAGGACTTCCCAGACTCCAGGAGCCCGTCTTAGCTAGGGGGGCCGAGCGGAAGAGACAGGTGGGGTCTGTCCCCATTCCCCCCCCCCCCCGGGGCCCTTCCCTCCCTCAGCAACGCACGGCATCTCCTGAGGCCGTTGGCGCATTCTGGCGCCCACCACGGGAAGGGCTCTGATGCTGCAGAGCAGAGCTTTGGAGGTCCGCTGCAGGGTCCGCAGGGGGGACTCGCGCCACCAAACCCCCCCCCCCGTTGCAGAGAGCTGAGCTGCCCTGTTCAACTTGCTCCTTGAAGAGAAAGGACCCTCTGCCGCCCTGAGCAGGGGGTGGTCCCCAGCAGAGGATGAAGACGGCAGCCTGGTCAGCCTCGTGGTCCCTTCCCAAAGCAAAAGGACGGACGGGTGGAGAGAGAGAGAGAGAGAGAGCGGGTGTGTGCAAAGAAAATCCCGCATTGCCCAAACCCGGGGGTTGTTTCCCCCGGCCGAGCCCGAGCGAGGAAGGACTTGAGCCGGCACTCCTGTCGCCAGTCCCGCCCGGCTCTCCCCATGGCGCCTCCCGCTCAGAGCCCCGCTGGGAGTGGAGCAGCCCTCCGGTCAAGGCGCTTCTCGGCCCAGGAGGCCCCCGAGGGCCCGGGCATCCGCTTGCTGGGTGGGCCGGTGGGAGGGAGAGGTCTGCCTGCAGGCCTCAGGAGGGGGTCCTGCTGGAGGCTCTCCAGCTCCTTCCACACCTGCTCGATCCTCTCCAGGGAGACCCCGTGGATGGTCACGGACTCTTGGTACGCCGAGAGGACATCCTTGGGGATGCCCCAGACGCGGAAGGTCCCGTCGTGCCGGTGGGGGACCCTGGCCGCCAGCGCCAGGAAGCTCAGGTAGATGTCGTCGAGGGGGAAGACGGGCAGCTCCAGGGACGCCTCGTAGAGGGCGGCCAGCACCAGCCTCGACATGACGAACCCTCCTCCGGAGGCAAAGTTGGGGTAGTGGTCCATCGGGTAGAAGTCCCACGAGACGGCATACTTGCCCCTCCTCATGACCACCGAGTGGACCTGGATGTTGCCGTGGATGAAGCGGGAGGCGTTGGGCGTCCGGCGGAGGTACTCGGTCAGGACCCTGGGGTTCACGAAAAGGTCGTCGTCCCCTAAAAGGCAACGTAGCATTTACTTCCGTGGAACGCTGCCACCACTGTCCTCCGACGGGTTCAGCTGACCCTTTCCCGGCTGTTGGGAAAACCGCCACCCCTTCCCAAAGGGCCAGCATCCGGTTGGAGCTTTCGGACCCCGGAGCCCAGACCGGCTGGGTGGGGGGGTCAAGAAGTTGAGAGGGGAGCCCGCCCCCTTTTTACAGGTGTTGCAAGTTGAAAAGGGCGGGCTTTCATTGCCAGGTGCATGCACCATCTTGACTTTCTTGACCACCCCCCCCCAGCAGATGCCCCTGGTAACTACTTCCCAGTGACAGGTGGGCTGTACGTGCAATGAATACAGGAACAAAAAAATGAGGCCAGCCCTCCCGCCACGGAGCATTTTTAGATTTCCCTGTACGTGAAGTAATAGTCCTGGCCGTACGTTTAGTCTGGTTAATCTATGTCAGGGGTGGGGAACCTTTTTTCTGCCAAGGGCCATTTGGATATTTACGTATAACCGGGGACCAGGGGCGGGGGGCGGGGTTTCTGGGATTTCTGTGGACCGGGGGCCAGAGTTTGCGGGCGGGAGCCAATCACAAGCACTGGGGGGCGGGGTTTGTGGGCGGGAGCCAATTGTGTGGAAGGGGTGGGATTTGCGGGCGGGAGCCCCGTGGGCCGTATACCCCTGATCTACGTGCTTTGGGGTCCAAAGGTCCGTGATCAGAGAGCCTACGGAAGGCTTGGCTGCCAAGGGAAGAGACGGAGTTTGGGGGCACAACCTTAGTCAGGCGCACGGAGCACCGGGCCGGATGCCAATGCTGCTTCCAGCAACCAAGACGCAGCAGCATCGTGGAAGTCCCCTCCCGGCTGATAGCGCCCAGCTGCAGCTCTTTGTGCGCACTGGCACCGATGCCTGCTCTGGGGAAGGCTTGCCCCTTACTTGCGGGTTGCTCACTCTTTCGAAGCATGGGGGCAATCATGCCATGGCCCTGGTGGCCTTCCTGCCACCTGGCACCTGCTTTGTTGGGACGCCTCTGCGCAGGCCAAGGAGCGTGGTTTTAAGATTGGAGGAAGAAACATCAGTAACCTGCACTAGGCTGAAGATACTCTTCTGCCGAAAATGCAAAGGATCAGCAAGCTTTAGTAATGAAGGTCAAGTAGCAAGTGAAAAAAAAGTAGCTTGAATCATGTCAACTGGATTTCTATTTAGATTTCTATTCTGGATTTCTAAATAGAAATCCAGTTGACATGATTCAAGCTACAGACAATTCCACCTGGATGACTGAGAACCTTCATAGACATATGAAAAAAAAGTAGTAAGATTAAATATAAACAAGACTGAATTAATGACAACAGGTAGAACAACCAGCCTTAGAAGTGGCAATGAAGACATCGAAGTCGTGGAGAGCTTCTGCCTTTGAGGATCAACCATCAACAGTAAAGGAACCAGCAGTCAAGAAATACACCGCAGACTAGCCCTTGGTAGAGGAGCCATGAAGGCCTTGGGGAAGATATTCGAATGCCGTGAGGTATCTGTACCAACAAAGATCAGAATCGTGCAAGCCCCGTGACACTCTTTGGAAGCGAAAGTTGGACTTTGAAGAAGCAGGAGAGGAAGAACATTGCCGCTTTTGAACTTTGGCGTTGGGGAAGACTCCTGAGAATACCTTGGACAGCCAAGAAAACAAACCGATGGATCATCGAACAAACCAACCCAGAGTTCTCCCTCGAGGCACCAATGACCAGGCTCAAATTGTTCGGACACATGATGCGAAGACCCAGCTCTCTGGAAAAGGCTCCAATGCTGGGAAAGGCGGACGGAACGGGAAGAAGAGGATGACCGTCAGCAAGATGGAGGGACTCGGTTACGCAACTGAGGGTGTGTTGTTGGAATTGCTGAAAGACCAGGGTGGGGACAGATGTTCTTGGAGAAAATATATCTATGTGGTTGCTAAAAGTCAACACCAACTTGACGGCACTCCATCAATCTAACCAAAGCAAAAGGAAGTGGAACAATGTCTCCTTGTGTTTGGAAATTCTACTTCTGTTGATGCAAGCACTATTTCTGAGCCAAATATTCTCCACCTGGGCAGTGGATGTTCCTAAGATAAAACCTTATCTCTATTCGTTTTCATATTTCAGCTCATTTCTTCAACCTACCAAGGTGGCTTGAAAACTATTGGTCTTCTACCATATGAACTATCCCACCCAATTGTGTATGATTTGCAATTCCTTCCCTCCTTTCATCCAAATCGTTTGAAATGTAAATATTGAAAAGGTAAGAACGGAACAGCCCTTGATGCTGACGGGATACCTCTCCTCTCTTGATGGTTGATCTCTCAGTGTACAAGTTTCATGCCCTTCAATTGGGGCCAGGCTACCTGAGGGACGGCCTCGTCCCCAAAACATCAACCCACCCCACCCGATCATGCAGAGAGGGCATGTTGCGGACTCCGTCTGTAAGAGAATTCCATCTGGCGGGGTCCAGGAGGCGGGCCTGCTCTGCAGTAGCCCCCGCCCTTTGGAACATTCTGCCCCGGGAGGTGAGGTTAGCCCCATCGCTCCTGGCCTTCCGGAGGAACCTGAAAACTCGGCTCTGCCACATTGCTTGGGGCCGGCAGGGGAACAGTCACTCTTGGGGATGGCTGGTGCCTTAGAGTGCTCCTCACACACATGGACTGTATTAGATCTTCCTGCCACTTGGATTTTACTCTTATTTTATAATGATTTAATAACTGTATTTATATTTGATGTTAGCGTATTAGAAGAAGCGAAAACCACCAGCACTGAAACAATGATCATCCAACATCAACTTCGCTGGACCGGTCATGTTGTTCGAATGCCTGACCATCGTCTTCCAAAGCAGCTACTTTACTCCCAACTTAAGAATGGAAAACGGAATATTGGTGGACAGCAAAAGAGATTCAAAGACACTCTCAAAGCTAATTTTAAAAAAATGTAATATCAGCACTGAGAACTGGGAAGCCCTAACTCATGAGCGTTTCAATTGGAGGTCAGCCTTTATTAACGGCGCTATGGACTTTGAAGAAGCACGAGTACAGGGCGAAAGGGAGAAAAGAGCTAAAAGGAAGGCACGTCAAGCAAACCCTCATCATGACCGTCTCCCACCCGGAAACTTATGCCTTCACTGTGGGAGGTTGTGCGGACCCAGAATTAGCCTTTATAGCCACTTACGGATCCACCGTTAAAATTTTACCTTTGGAAGACAATCTTACTCGGCTACGAGTGATCGCCAATGAATACTGTATATTTGATATACTGTATTTACATTTTATGATTATTGTTTTAAAAGACCATTTTTTTGTAAACCGCCCAGAGTCCTTCCTGAGGAGGGAGATGGGCGGTGATAAAAATTTGATAGATAGATAGATAGATAGATAGATAGATGATAGATAGATAGATAGATAATGATAGATATAGAGATGATAGATGATAGATGATAGATGATAGATAGATAGATAGATAGATAGATAGATAGATGATAGATAGATAGATAGATAGATAGATAGATAGATGATAGAGATAGATGATAGATTGATAGATAGATAGATAGATAGATAGATAGATAGATGATAGATAGATGATGATAGATAGATAGATAGATAGATAGATAGATAGATAGATGATAGATAGATAGATAATGATAGATATAGAGATGATAGATGATAGATAGATAGATAGATAGATAGATAGATAGATAGATAGATGATAGATAGAGATAGATGATAGATTGATAGATAGATAGATAGATAGATAGATAGATGATAGATAGATAGATGATAGATAGATAGATAGATAGATAGATAGATAGATAGATAGATAGATAGATAGATAGCCAGGCTACCCTCTTCCTTGGCGATCGGGCCATGTTTCCGTTTCCTCCAAATGTCCTCCTGGGCTTCCAGATCTTCTCTTGGCTTTGGGGCTCCACTGTTTGCAAGGCGGCTTTTGCCTCCCCTCCACGGTCC
This sequence comes from Charina bottae, assembly GCA_023362775.1. NCBI lineage: Eukaryota > Metazoa > Chordata > Lepidosauria > Squamata > Charinaidae > Charina > Charina bottae. The sequence continues at coordinate 4,724,229 of JALMGJ010000036.1, forward strand.
ACAGTCCACAGAGAGGGCGGAAGGGAGCCAAGCGCTCCCCGCATCTGGTCTGCCTAATGGAACAGCAACCCACCCCCCAAAAAGGAGGGCTAGGCTGCGTGGAGGGGCTGATGGAGGATTTAAATTGGGGGAGGCGGGGGAAAGGTGAGGGCAAAGGGAGGCTGTGCCAATCAAAGAGAACAGAACGTCTGTAGCTGAGGGTTGAACTGTGGAGTCCTTGGTGCTCTATGAGCCTGGGGGTTTGCCAACTAGGCAACATCTTCAGTGCGAGAAGGGAGTGGGGTGAACTACAGAAGACACATGAAACCATCAACAACATCTTCAAAAGAATAAAATTCACCAGGGAAGAAGAAAACAACAATACATAACCCTTCCTGGACTATCAGTAGAGGAAATGACGGCAAACTAGAAATACAAGTCTACTGGAAATCAATCCACGCTAACCAAGTGCTCCATCACCAAAGCAACAACCCAACCTCCCACAAGAGGAGCTGTGTAAGGAAATTATTCAGACGAGCACAAACGCACTGCAGCAACCCGGAACCCCAGAAAAAGGAAACCGACTGCCTATACAGCATCTTCCATCAAAATGGATACCAACGCAACTTTACCAAAAGGTGCCTGACCACTCAACCCACTACAGCACAACCAAAAGGGTAACACTGCCAGACATCAGAAACGTTTCAGAAACAACCGACAGACTATTGCAACCTCACGGCATCACCGTAGCACACCAACCACCTAAAGCCCTCCAGAACTTCTTAAGCAAACCCGAAGTCCCAGGAGCCCAAGAAGAAAAAACAGGAGTCATCCACAACTTGCAGTGTAAGGGCTGCCACAGCCACCATGTAGGACAGGCAGGCAGAAGACTGGCAGAACGCATCCACGGACACCAACTGGCAGTCGGAAGACACGATGGAAACTCCTTCATCTCACCACACATGGACAGACCCAACCACAGTTTCAAGTGGGAAACTCTGAGCATCCTAGACCAAGCTGAATCCCAAAACTCTAGGGAATTCCTGGAAGCTGGGCATTCAGACACATCAGCCATCAGTAGAGACACAAAGAGATAAACCGCACTTACACACCATTCAAAAGAGACAATAAAAAGCTAAAGGACCAGAACACCTCCTTGCCAGCGATCAACAGCCAGATATGCAAAGATTAACACCAGGATTAACACCAGACAAACAATCAAGCAGTACACAATACCTTAAAGGACCTATTAACTCAGCCAATCAATCAAGCAGCAAACAACAGCCTAATTAAGGAACTACCAAGGAGGTGAGGGCCTGGGTATCCTAAAGGAAATTATTGTTTCATGCTTGCTTGCTAACAAGGCACAAGTGGAAAAATTAGGATTTAACACTTGCTTGCAGACAAATAAAAACTAGACCTTTCTTTCTTTCTTTCTTTCTTTCTTTCTTTCTTTCTTTCTTTCTTTCTTTCTTTCTTTCTTTCTTTCTTTCTTTCTTCTTTCTGCTGCAATCTCCTCTTGTTTCCATTCCCCCTCCTCTCTCCCCAGCTGTTACAAAGCTGACTTTTTATCAGCCCTCCTGACCTTGGGAGAAGGTTGGAGGTAGGGGGGAGGGAGGCAGCACAGATACCTGTGATTTTTCAGGCAGCCTTCTCCCCCACACTGCTGGACTGTTGAACTGAGAAAAAGGGGAAGATGAGATCACTAGCTGACCTAGCTGCGACCTAAGGGCTAATTAGCATAGTAAAATGCACACCCCTAAGGTGGGGTTATGGGGCGTGGTGGCTCAGCGGGTAAGACGCCAGGCTTGTAGATTGCAAGTTCGGAGGTTCGAATCCCTAGCCCTGCGTGCGGAGTGAGCTCCCGCACTAGCCCCAGCTCTTGCCAACCTAGCAATTCGAAAGCATGCAAATGCAAGTAGATGAATAGGTACCACTTCGGTGGGATGGTAACGGCGTTCTGCGCTCGTCATGCCAGACACATGACCATGGCAGCGTCTTCGGACAACGCTGGCTCTTCGGCTAACAAACGGAGATGAGCACCGGCCCCTAGAGTCGGACATGACTGCACAACTGTGCGGGGGGGGGGAACCTTTACCTTTACCTAAGGTGGAGGTTTTAGAAAACATAGAACATGCTAAGGGATATTATGGGATAGCATGTAGCATGTAGAGTTATTGCACCAGTGCTAAAAGAATCAGCCAATAAAGAGATTGTCTTTATTTCCTTGCTAAAAAATGTATAAAAGAAAAGCCAGGTGTGTGGTTCGGGGCTCTTGCATTTTGGGCAGGAGCCCTCTCTTGTCACTGTGCGCAGAAATAAAAGAGAACAAAGGACCTTCCCGCCTCGGTGTGGTTTATTGGGTGACAACTCGTGCCGAGTCACGGGCCTTCTTGGCCAACAGAGGGAACACCACCCCCACCAACACTGGCAGGGCAACCACGGAATATAAACAGGGAGCAAAGCCCACTCCCTTCTCGCCCGGAAGATGTTGCCTAGTCGACAAGGAAACGTCTGCAAGCCAACCACCAAGCCCAGAGAGCACCAAGGACTCCACAAAGGGAGGCTGGTTACGCAGGGCAGCTTCCAAGCGCCAACTGGCCATTGTGGGATCGCTCCGTGCGCCTGTGAAGGGAGCCGCTGCAGCTCACAAAACCTCCTGCCTTGAAGTCCACCCATCTTCAACTTGCCAAGTCTGAGAGACACAGCCTTAACGGCATCATGCCCGTGATAGAAGATCTTACATATATCGAACTTACATACAAATATACTTTATATTTAGTATTAATACAGTATATTAGAAACATTTGCACTTTTACTATGGCTCGGAAACCATGTTTTATTTCTTTGAAGAGTTGCGTTGGCTTTCTTACTCTTCCTTTCTAACAGGCCTTGATAGATAGCTGTGCCCACAGAAACAAGGTAAGGTGTACATTCCAAGGATAGCGTCTCCGGAGGAAAGGTATTGTTTGATAATGGTCAAGGGGCCCTAGCAAGGATGGAAGGAAGTCCCTTATATGGAGCGATGTTAAGATAAAGTGAAGGAAATTCCTAATATGGAATGAGGTGGAGTATGGGTAACTGAGTAAGGGGTGGTCTTCTAAAGGAGGAGTTGGATGGAATGTATATACAGTAATGTGCTGTAAGCAGGGGGTCCTGTGCGATCGGCCACCCAACAGCTTGCTGTCATTGCTTTTGCTCTCGGTTGAAGAATAAAGAACTTAATTTCATGCAACTGCCTGTTTCTTTGGTCCCGGCTCAGAAACAAACCTGGTTAGGAAATAAAAAAATTCCAACACCTGCACCACATAAGATGCTGAACCTGAGTTCCCCTTAAGAAGAACGCCAGCCCTTTCCCCCAAGTCCGCCCCTTCCCGGTCTTAATTAACTCACATTCAGGTTCACATTTGCTAGCGCTGCAGTGATTTAATTTCCTTAGTCGTCTGCATTCCATTTAGTAAAAATTCTCCTCTAACCTGTTTTTTTTTACAAGGAATAAATTGTGCAAAAAGGACTTCCAAGAAAATCACATCTTCCCCGCTCTCTCTCTCCTGCACACACTCAGTCAGCCCATTCAGCGCATTCCACCATGGCATGACCCAGTTAACCCTTTCCGGGCTCAGACAACCCACGGGGTCCCAAGATGAACCCTAAGACGGCTTCGCAGGGGGTGTGAAGGCAGCTTCTAGGTCTTTCCCACTATTAGCCCCCCTTTAAGTAGCTCCTCGCCCGCCCGCCCGCCTACCTTTGAAGACGTAGGCCGCTTGCTGGCAGTGCCGGTGCACCCACTGAAGGAAGCAGCGTTCCTTCAGGGACAGGTTCTGGTGCGACTCCGCAAAGTCCCACATCAGGATGTCGCCAAACGTGCGGCTCTCCTCCTCCACCAGCCGCAGGTGCTTGTCGTTGGGCGTTGCCGCCAGGAGGAAAAGGGGCTGCAGCCAGAAGCCCCCGACCGCTGCCGGCCGGGCCCAGGTGCGGCGCAGGGTGGCCCTCCTGCCGCCGGAGGCCGGGTGGGATTTGATGGCCAGGAGCAGCAGCGGGGCCCTCGAGGGTGCCCGGCACAGGGCGTCCCTGGCAACCGCCTCCCGGCACCGGTAGCGCTGCAGGTGGGGGAAGAAAGCTTCGTAGAGGCGGTGGTTGAGGAGGAAGGTGAAGGTGCCATCGGTCAGGGTGGTGGTGTGGCTGTGGTTGGCGATGGCAGGGATGCCGGGTGCCAGCTGCTGCCTGTGCAAGCTCAGGTACAGGAAGATCGAGGTCAGACCCACCAGGGTCAGCCCCCAAAACTGGTAGCTCCTGCGCATTGTGAGTTGGGGGGACCTGGTGGGACCAAAGGCAATGATTAACAGGTGTGAACGACAGAGAGAGGAACCAGCCCAAGGTCCACCTGCCGAAAATCCAGCAGCCCCCCCCCCCCGCCCCGTCCAAAGCCAGGGGTCTGGTGTCCCTCCCCTCCCCTCCCCTCCCAAGTTTGCCTTCTGCTCCCTCCGATGACCTTGTGCCTCACCTGGGGGGGGGGGAAGGCTCCTTCTCTCGGCTGGCTTTCAAGGCCCCCACTCCCCCTCCTCGCGCTTCCTCTGAGCTCCGGGAGGACCGGTGCCCGGCTGCACAGTGAGTCACCCGCGGAACACGCTGAGCACCTCCGTTATCTTCCCGCCCTAGTAGGTGGTTCAAGTAGGTGCTCCTACATGAACAAACAACTAACTTCAACCTCCCCGCGCCGCCCGCCCGGAGCAGCTTTCTAGCGATTGGCGGATCCGGCTGGGGTCTGGGAAGGAAGGTGTCCTGGGCGTGGGACGGGAGCCCCGCGCCAAGAGGCGTCCTGGGCTGAGCCGCTGCTCGGACCCCCGTTGGGGAGAGAAAGACGTGAGGGCGGCAGCTCCTCCCCGGACTCTTGCAGAACTGGGGCCGCAGCGCTCAGCCTCGCCCGGCAGTTAATCCCCCCGCATCTCAGCGGCGACCAGCCCAGCACGGTTGAAACGGCCCAGCCTGGGAGGGCAGAGCGAGGAGCGCCCGCAGCCGCTCAGGTCGGGCAGCCTCCCTGCCCCGCGGCCCTCCGGCGTTATGGCCCTGCTGGACTGGTCTGGGGGGGGAGGGGGGGGGAGGAGCCGGGGCACCTGGGGATAAGAGTCCCGGCCGGGCGCAGCCAGCTGCGGGGCAGCCAAGCACTCCACTCTGGGTGAGCCGGCACCCACCGACGGCTTCTCAGACCTGGGCTCACCCCCACCCCCACCCCCACCCCGTCCCAAGCAGGGGGCGCTTCCAAGGTCCAGGCGGGCCCGCAGGAGGGGAGGGTCTGCGGTGCCTTTGGGCGGAGGCTCCCTCCCTCCGCGGAAACGCTGAGAACGACTTTGCAGGCCCGGGCGCTGTCGCGTTTCCCTCGCCGTGAGCCCCGGGTCCCCCCTCACCGCGGCGCGCGGCTTGTCCTCGGATCGGTGGCTTGCGGGCTGGATTCCTGGCCTCCAGCTGAGCCGAGCTCCTGCCCTGAGTGAGGGGCAGGTAAAAGGGACTCTTGGCTGCCTAGCGCTGGGCCGTGGCAGGCAGGCAGGCGTCGGGGTCACTGTCCTCCTGGCTGGCAGCCAGCAGTGCCAGCACAGAAAGTCCAGCTGGAGGGGTCTCCCAGCGGGAGGTCAAGAGGCCATCCTGCTGCCTGCACAGGTGGACCCACCTGCCCGGGCAAAGAGATCGAGAAGGGGCGGGCGTGTGTCTGCTTGCTCTCCGGTTTGATTTGCCAAGGCCTCGAGGACAAAGAGGGGGCTTGGCCTTCAAAGCAGCCCCTCAGGGCAGGAGGCTTGGGAGCCCCGGGGAACATTTCCAGGCCGGTCTGCAGCCCCCCCCCCCCTCCATGCAAGCACAGCTGCTCTTCCGGCTGCTGGGAGGGGAAGGCAAAGCGTTATTCGCCCAGCCCAGAAAGAAAGGCACAAGCACTTTGTTGCTGAAAAGTTCAGATTTCAAAGTTTGCTAAGGTGGCTTTGTTTGAGGGTGGTTTTTGGAAGGAGCCCAGAGATGCGCTGCAACTCCTGAGTCACTCCTCTTCTGTTGGCCAGGATGTGGCTTGCTCACTGCAAGGAGGGGCCAGGTGGCCGGCCGGCCTGGGGACGGGTGGGTGGGAAAGGCAAGGCCGCTCACTCCCTCTGCATCCTTCCAGCCACGGGAACGACGATGGCAGTGCTCAGGCTGGCCTCAAGCCCATGCCCAGCATGTCCAAAGGCCCAAGGTAGTGAGATGCCAGCCCCCCCCCCCCCCCGAGTCAGTTCCTCTGGCACCGCGTCCTCCGCCCTTGTGCGTTTCCAGGAGAACAGAACCCTCCTCTCCAAGGGAGAAGACAAGCTCATGGCCCGGGAGGTCCTCCCTCGGCAGGGAAGCTGACCGGCAGTCTTGGGGCCAGCCATTCCCCCCCCCCCCCGGCCCAGCCAGCCTCATCTTCCAACCATCGTCCTGGGGGTAAAATGGAGGAGATCCCCACATAACCCACCCACCTGCTGCTCGGGGGGATGCAGCAGGATGTAGATGAAATACATACATACATACATACATACATACATAGATACATACCGTCCCAGAGGGATACGTCCTGCAGAAAGAAGAACTGGTCAAGAAACAAGATTGCATGTGAAATTAATGGGCATAATTCATGCCCAGTTGAGCCGAGAGGGAACCCGGGAGCCATTATTTTCAAGAGGAGGACCTTGAAAGAGAAGTAGGGAAAATCCTTGCCGGCTAACTCAGTTCCATACCAAACAAGTTTGGCAACGAAAGCCTAGGGCTAAGACGAGAAGGTGCGATTGTGTGTCTTTCTTCACAATCCCAGGACAAGAAACCACGGGCTGAAACTACAAGGAGGCAGACTGTGTCCGGACCACAGCAAGCGTTTCCTGCCGCATCCGAATTGTGCTGAATTGAAGTTGACATATCTAGGACTAATTGGAGGATGAGTTGGGCCAACAAATCCTTCAAATATTTGTGGAATAAGTAGCAGAAAAATACATTGTAGTATATCATCTGCAAGGGCACCAGGTTGGGAAAAGCTGTAGCGCTTTGAAACCATTTATTTGCAAACTCGTTTGTAAGTTTATTTCAAGGCTCAAGGAAGAGGAAGAGGGTCTTCTGATTTGTTTTGAGGGCTAGATGTTTGGAATTAGCCCTTTCCATGGTTTTAAAGAAGATACTGCCATCTGGATTTTATTATATTTATTATATTTTTAAACTGTTATTTTAATGTTTTATTTAATTTTATTTATATTGTAGTATAATTAGTTATGAGGGGCATGGTGGCTCAGTGGGTAAGATGCCAGGCTTGTCAATCAGAAGATCGCAAGTTCGGAGGTTTGAATCCCTAGCCCAGCTTGACGGAGTGAGCTCCCACACTCGCCCCAGCTCTTGCCAACCTAGCAATTCGAAAGCATGCAAATGCAAGTAGATGAGTAGGTACCACTTCGGTGGGATGGTAACAGCATTCCACATGCGTCATGCCGGCCACCTGACCGCGGAAGCGTCTTCGGACAGCGCTGGCTCTTCGGCTAACAAACGGAGATGAGCACCGGCCCCTAGAGTCGGACACGACTGCACAACTGTGCGGGGAGAACCTTTACCTTTAACAAAGAGACATGTGGAACAGTTATGAATCTGTGGCAAATCTTCTTTAAATGAGGATTCCTTACTTAGAAAAGTATAGGGCAAGAGGTCCAGATACCTATCAACTTTAAGCATTCCACTTTCAGTTCTAAAACACCCAATTTGCCTCTCTGCTCCAAACATGTTGCCCTCATAAGTTGAACCCTGGCAAGACGGAATGGCTGTGGGTTCGGGGCTCTTTGGTTTTCAGAGAATTACCATCTTTGGTCTTCGATGGGCTTGCACTGCCCCAGACAGACCCTGTGCGCAACCTGGGGGTCCTCCTGGACTCACGACTCCTGCTCAAAGAGCAGCTGGCAGTCGTGGCCAGGAGAGCCTTTGCACGACTGCGTTTTGTGCGACAACTACGCCCATTCCTGGACCAACAGGCCCTTCTCACAGTCACCCACGCCCTAGTCACCTCCCGTTTGGACTATTGTAATGCGCTCTACATGGGGCTGCCCTTGAAAAGTATCCGGAAGCTTCAGTTGGTTCAAAATGCAGCGGCTCGCATAGTTTTGGACAAGCCTAGACTTGCCCATGTGTCACCTCTTTTGTGGCAGCTGCATTGGTTGCCGATTTGCTTCCAGGTCCAATTCAAGGTGCTGATTATCACCTTTAAAGCCCCACATGGCTTGGGGCCAGGTTATTTGCAGGACCGCCTTTCCCCAGTTAAATCTGGCCGGGGGTCTGCGCTGGCAGCTTTTTCAGCCTCACAGGACACCATGGTGGGGAGCTGCCCTCAGGCCTTCCCGCCTTAATCGAGCACCTTGGCAAGGTGTCTGGGCAGTGTAAAAGGCAGAATCAACCGTACTGTAAAACCCTCAGAAGCAGGACCCTGAGAAAGGTGAGAGGATGAGAAGCACTTGTACAAAGTTAAGACCATTTATTGGGACCCATCTATGAACTCTTTTTGGAACGTGATACGGAGACCGAGCAAAACAAAACTCTGTGGTAAAATGGAGGCAAAATTTCCGAGAAGTAATTACAGTGGAACCATGGGAAGAGCTATGGAAAAAATCAATAAAATTTATCCCAAGCTACAATTGGATAGAATCCAACTGAATAGATACAATTGGATTCTATCTATTCTTAAGCCCCAGGAAACAAAGCTTGCTTCTTTGCCCTCAACTGTAAGTTTCCAGCAAGCTTTTGCCCACAGAATTAAGGCACCAGCACTGAAGATGGGCAGCGTGGCTTTCTTCAGTGGGGTTTTTCCAACTCCTTAACATTTTGAAATTGGTAAAGCTGATTTATAGATGGTATATAACTCCTTCAGCGATCACCAAGATGGACACGTCACACAATAACAAATGCTGGAAATGCCATAATCGGGAGGGAACATCTTATTTATTTATTTTATTTATTTATTAAATTTATATGACCGCCCATCTCCCCAACGGGGGACTCCGGGCGGTTTACAATAGAACAAGATTAAAATACATCTTACCCTATGGGGTGGTCTTGTAAAGAAAGTATTGGCAGGAAGTACACCAAAATATTCAAGCATTTTTAAAAGTGAAATTTGAATTGAAACCACAACATTTTTATTAGAAATAATTTCAGAGAATATAAGTGAGAAATACCATAATTTACTAAGATACAGGTTGACAGTGGCAAGAACCACTTTGGCACAATGTTGGAAAAGTGAAACCTTGCCTACCAGACAAGACGGGGAGACCAAGGTTGCAGCAATGCCAACCTGGGTGTATATATTATTATTTTTTTTAATCCGTTCAGTCGTGCCCGATTCTCAGAGACTGCCTGGACGAGTCCCTGCAGCTTTCTTGGCAAGGTTTTTCAGAAGTGGTTTGCCATTGTCTCCTTCCTAGGGCTGAGAGAGAGTGGCTGGCCCAGGGTCACCCATCTGACTTTGTGCCTAAGGCGAGACTAGAACTCGCAGCCTCCTGGTTTCTAGCCTGTCGGCTTAACCATGACACCAACTGGCTCTCAATACATTTATTTATTTATTTTATTTTTTATCCCGCCTTAATTATTATTATTTTTTATAAATACAGTAACTCCAGGCAGCGAACACACCTAATACTCCCTCCTCCTCCTATTTTCCCCACCACAACAACCCTGGGAGGTGGGTTGGGCTGAGAGAGAGGGACTGGCCCAAGGTCACCCAGCTGGCTTTCATGCCTGAGGTGGGACTAGAACCCTCAGTCTCCTGGTTTGCCATTGGCTCCTTCCCAGGGCTGAGAGACAGGGACTGGCCCAAGGTCACCCAACCGGCTTTCATGCCTAAGGTGGGACTAGAACTCTCAGTCTCCTGGTTTGCCATTGGCTCCTTCCTAGGGCCGAGAGACAGGGACTGGCCCAAGGTCACCCAGCCGGCTTTCATGCCTGAGGTGGGACTAGAACTCTCAGCCTCCTGGTTTCTAGCCCAGCACCTTAACCACTACACCAAACTGGTTCATAACAGAAGTTTAATTAAATTCAAGCAAGAATATAATATGACATATTACACAGCAAGGTAAGTTCAGACATTTAGAATACGGCTTGTAAGAAGAACCTTAGGGACCGTATTTTCCCAGTTGTTTCTACCTGTCCAATCCAGTCCGGCAGGGTGGGCATGCTCCGGGTCCCATCAGCCAAGGAATGTTGGCTGGTGGGGACCAGGAGACATGCCTTTTCTGCCGTGGCGCCTGCCCTCTGGAACATGCTCCCTCCTGAGATTAGGACGGCCCCGACCCTCTTGGCTTTTCGGAAGGCCTTGAAGACCTGGCTGTGTGCCCGGGCCTGGGGCCCCGAGTGTGTGAAGGGCCCCGTTTCATGGTTGTGCTGACGCCAATGGCTTTTAAGATCTCTTGGCTGCTATTTGTATTTAATTTTTTTGTATTGTTTTGTTTGTTTTTATTATTGTTAGCCGCCCAGAGTCGCTGGTCTGAGATTGGTGGCTATATAAATTGAATAGATAGATGATGGTGATAGATAGATGATGATAGATGATAGATAGATAGATAGATAGATAGATAGATAGATAGATAGATAGATAGAGATAGATAGATAGATAGATAGATAGATAGATAGATAGATGATAGATAGATAGATAGATAGATAGATAGAGATAGATCTAAGAGACTGAACAATGTTGTTGTGGTTGACTGAACAATAGATGTAAGCAATAATCTTTAATGGCTGTTGTGGGTCTTCCGGGCTGTGTGGCCGTGTTCTGGAAGTTGTGGTTCCTAACCTTTCGCCAGCATCTGTGGCCAGCATCTTCAGAGGGCAGGAGCACAGATAGAAGCAAAATCTCTGTGCCCAGGTAGAGTGGCAATGTTCTATTTATAGAGCTAAGTTATAGGAGATTAGGTGGGGTTTTTTGTTGTGTTGAAATGTTAACAGTGGCTGATGAGCGTGATTACAAGATTACTTCTCACAATGAACATGCTAATCACGCTCATCAGCCACAGTTAACATTTCAACACAACAAAAAACCCCACCTAATCTCCTATAACTTAGCTCTATAAATAGAAAACAAATATTGCCACTCTACCTGGGCACAGATATTCTGTCTGTGCTCCTGCCCTCTGAAGATGCCGGCCACAGATGCTGGCGAAAGGTTAGGAACCACAACTTCCAGAACACAGCCACACAGCCCGGAAGACCCACAACAGCCATCGAACTCTGGCCGTGAAAGCCTTCGACAATACAATAATCTTTAACCTTCAAAGAAAAGGTTAAAAATTTGAGTTGTGGTTCGTGGTTGGGAACAATGGAAGGAAAGGAGAAAAATGCTAATGAACGTTTTTTCCTTATGTTGTTTTTATGTTTTATTTTGATTTAAGTACCTCACTCTTTAGTATTGGTATTCTTCATCCTTTATTACCACCCAGAAGAACGTTAAGAGACTGCATGTTTATAATGAAGTGAAAAACAACAACACTGCTGTAAAATCCTGCATAGAAATTATACCATTTTACCACATGAGAATCTGTTTTTACCCCTGCACTGAAATTTTTTTTTCCATTATGCAAATAATATATAAAAAGCAAACCAAAAAGACTATAAAAAGCAAACCAAACACTTACTGCAAACAGGGGCAAGTAATGATCTTCCTTGCTTCTTTTCTTCTCCAGCACACATCCGGTTCTATCTATTCTTAAGCCCCAGGAAACAAAGCTTGCTTCTTTGCCCTCAACTGTAAGTTTCCAGCAAGCTTTTGCCCACAGAATTAAGGCACGAGCACTGAAGATGGGCAGCGTGGCTTTCTTCAGTGTGGTTTTTCCAACTCCTTAACACTTTGAATATAAGCCCGAAATTGAATACAACACCGGTTCAGTACTATCTGAAACGGTAATGCAATTCTGGGCTTCACGAGACACCGGAGGAATTACAATCACAAGTCATAACTGTGTAACTGAGTTTCTTGTTTACTGCTGAACATTCAAATTTTCATTTGATGGCCTATTATGTGAGAAATTACTGTTTAAAAGTGCAAATGTTAAGAAGCTAAAAGTTCTTATTAAATACAGTTTGGATATATAAAGTCTCCCTTTAATTCCTTTTACATAAATAATGTGCACTAAATTTGAGGGACCAATTTCTATTAACCTTTTGTTGTTTTATAAAATTTGTGATCAGAGTTATGGAAACTCCAAGAGACAAGCTAGTAGTAAAAATGTTGCTTTATTTAAAACAAAAAGAACATAGGAACAAACCTTGAATCTTCTTTAGCCAAAGAAGGCATGGCTTGAGAATTTACATTTTAAAGACAAAAGAGCAGCTAGCAGAGTGCAGAGGTAAAGAGAACAAAAGGCATTTACATTTTAAACCTTTACTTGACCAGCATCTGAATGGACAGAATTTAGCATGTGACCAAAACACCTAGGCAACAGATTCCCAATATGGGCAAAGCTCTAACAGCTAATCCTGATTGGTCAGAACTCTCAGACTGGCTGGCTCCTAAAGGCAAATTAACATTCCTGAGGAAAGGGGGGTGAACATGTGCTCCTGAGCCCAAACAGGAAAAAAGTTTGAGGCCTGGCTTTTTAAAAACTCAGCCACATATTCTACAGACATAAAAAATATATGCAACATAACCTTGCCCCCACCTGTTAGGAACTGTAAGGGACATGTGGGGGGAAAGGAGCAAAACCGCTGCCAGGATGCTTGACGCAGATAGTGGCATTGCAAAGATGTGGTTAACGTAACTCTTCTTATGGGCGAAACCGGGGCAGCCACGAAGGAAGAGCAAACTTAAATGTCACATAAAGTTAACACAAGTTTCCCTTTTCCAGGAAAAGCTTTCAGTCTTAGAAAACCACAGGTTTTACCAGTTGATACCTGGAAATTTCCATTGTTCCCACTGTATGACGCATGCGCAAGATCAACTATATTAGTTAGACGACCAAATATGGAATTATGCCATCTGTAACTCTGTGTGAAGATAATTACCAAAGCTTGCTTGTGGGTTGCTTGGAGCCCTGCCCAAGGAGCGCTACTTAACGTAGTCTTGCGTGCTCGACCCAGACTCCAAAGAAAGGTATTTTGGAGACTTTTAAATCGTGCCTTGTCTGAGCAGGGGAACGGTCCTGAAGCTGGTCATTCGGGTGGCTGAGAAGGGTGCTGGGATTTTTCTCCAGCCCAAACCCTAAAAGAGGCCTCTGGGCATCTGCGGGGCCAGGGGTCGGGACATCTGGCGTTGGATCCACATGAATGGAGTCACACTGAAAACCCACGGTTCTCAGGGGTCTTTGAATTAGTCAAGACAAACGTTTCTTACCTAGTTCAGAGGCGTTTGGATCTTGTGCATTAGTAAGTTAGGACTGAGTCTTTCAAACTTGGACTGGCTGTTTGCAGTAACATTCCAACACTGCAAACAGGAAGTTAACCCAATGGACCAAACTATGCAGAATTAAATACCATAGAGAGGAGAAGAGTAACACAGAAAGAAAATAAAAAATAAGTACGTGTTAAAAATCACAGTTGCAGTAACACCGGATTAAGAGGCCTGGAGGGTGCCAATCCCTCCCTCCCGTTGAGCAGGCAACTGAAGACCCTGCCAGGTGGTCCAGAGCCAAGGGCCACTCCCAGGCAGCGGCTGGACGGGGGGGGGGGGTCACCAGAGCACCTGGTCTCCCACAGAGGAAAGCCCGTGCCGAAAGAGGGGGGCTTCCCGGCACTGTGGTCTCCAGCTGCATCCAGGGAAATCCCACTGTCCAGCAGATGAGTAGCTCTACTTGGGGGGGGGGGTACCGTTCTTCTCAGGTAAGCTTCTGCTGCAACCAAAGTGCCTCTCCCCCAGATGTTCACAAGACGAAGGTACAGCCCCTTTCAACTGACCCTGTGGGCACCTCTGGGTAATTTTTCAGCAGCAAAAGGAAAGGATTTGGCTGTGGCCGCTTCGAGGATGAGTTTCCACTTCCCCATCTGGCCACCCGCAGCCCTGGGGCTCCCGAAGGCCGGCCACCCAGGACCCAGCGGCCCTGACCCTCCCTAGCTGGTGTGCCCAGATAAGGCGGGTGCTGCCATTGGTGGAGACGGATGGTCGCCAACCAGCCTTTCATACTCTGCTCCCTAATTTTGCCCAGGAACGCCGCCTCCGTTTTCAAAAGCCTTGTCCACCAGCTCTTTCAGCACTTTGGGACTTAATTCATCCGGCTTAGGAGACTTCAGCTCACCTGAAGTGGCTGCTTATCTCATCCCTATCCTCTCCATCTTGGGCTCCTCATCTCTCCTGACATCGTTCCTGGCCTTTCACAACTGCTCTTCATTGCAGGCTGCTGGGCTTCGCTCATCAGCACTTCAGGAGGCGTCCCTCCCTAGCAGTGGCTCAAACTTCGGACATCCCGAGCTAGCTGGTATTAAGCTCTTTTGTCAGGTCTGCAAGACCACAGTCCCAGGAAGCCTTGTGGTGGCATTGCCAGCCAAACCAGTGGACCCTCCCCACTTAATGGAAGGGCCACAGAGACCACACCACTGCTTTCTTCTACAATCCCATGTGGCCAGGAGCGATGCAGATCTGCGATAGTTTCCTTCTGAGATTGCCTGAAACCTTTTGATGGATGCTTTTTGGGGAGACCCTGTAGGAGGAGGGCCATTTTAGTCCCGCGTAGCCAAAAATCAGGAAGAGCCTGAGCGCTCCTTTTCTGACCAAGACACTTGATACAAAGGCAGCAGCTTTTGTGAGCTGCAGCCCGGAGCCAGATTACCAGCACCTTATCAATTAATTACGCAAATGTGTTAAAGATCTATTGTGTTTGTTGAGGCCTTCTGAGATTGCCTGAAACCTTTTGATGGATGCCAGCTCAGCAGTTGTGTGCAATAGTGCCGTTAAAGTCCCGTTTTTCCAAAACAATCACTTTGAGGTCTGCAGTAGAGTATCCTGGAAAGTTTGAACGCTGGCATTACTTTGTCCTTGTTTTGAGTCCTGGTGTGAAACTTGTGTTGTGCAAAGAATTGTGCTTGTTACTACTCTGCCATGGCTGGCTGGAGGCTGGACAGTTTTGTGTTGGGAACGCTTGAACTGGGGGGCTGATCGGGATGGCAGAAATGGCCCTTTCAAAATCCCCAGAAGGCCCGGCCCCAAAGGGACTCCCCGCTCTCCTCCACCCATCGGTGGCGGCTCGATTCCTCCATCCAGGCCGCCTTGAGCGTCGTCCCGCCTGGGCAATGGCCTGGTAAGGGCTCACAAATTCTACTGGTTCCCAAGAGAATTTATTTATTTATTGAATTTATTCGCTGCCCATTTCACTATAAAAGTGAGAGTGAGAATCAGAGCACAGAAGAGGCGGTTCCTGAGCTTAGCAGCCGATCCGCTGCTTGATGGGTGCTCTGGACTGTGTCTTCTATAACAGGCAGGGCAGAAGTGGGCACTCTCTCCCCAGGGGCACCCTTAAGATGCTCAGGTTGTCTTGAATGTTCAGTTCTTGGAAGGGGTTCTTGAGGCCATCTAATCCAGCTCTCCCCACTGGTCTTGGTGTTCTCTCAAAGCTGTGAGATGCAAACTAGAGCTCACAAAATAAACCACGCAGTAATTAACAGAAAGCTAGCTTGATTTATTATTATTCTTTTGCAAAAGGTTGCCACTCCTGATGCCACAAGTTTGGCTGACAGGAAGCACACATGAACACAAAGTCACACAGGTTTTTATATACATCATCACCCCAACGTTTTACAATACCTCGGACCGCCTGTAACTTCTCCCAAATTCCCTCCCCTGCATTCCCCCTTCACACCTCCCTTCTTAGGTAAGTCCCAGTTCCTTTCCTTGTCGACTGGGGACGGGATGACCCTGGAGTTTATGTCTCACTTCCTTCGGTTGCTCCCCTTATCTCTCTGCGCTCCAAAAGAAAACATTCCTTATTTCTTCTTTACAATGGGATTTCTCTCTTGATGGGATTTAGCTGTCTAAACAAGTAGAGTTGTTTACCTATCTCTCTCTAGGACGACTTGTGGTTATTTACAGCCCCTTGCAATATTCTGAGTCATGACTGTTGAACTTATGATACCCTCTGACTTGACCCATACAGAGGGTTAGAATGAAGTCAAAATGGAGTCACTTATGACAATTATGTAAAAGAATAACTGTACTCAATTTCACTTCTGACAAAGCCAAACGTGCCTGGCTCCCTCAATTGTTCTTCAAAGGATGCGCTCCCTAGTCCTCGGATTGTTTCCATTACTCTTCGCGGAACTTGTTCTGGATTGTCTGAATTTTTCTTAACCTCTAGTTCTGGAAAAGATAGGACATTGCTAGATTGTTCCTTCTGGCTTTCTGGCTTGGAGACGGCTTCATTTTGCAAAGGACGTTCCTTTTTTCCTAACGGTTTTTAGATCCAATTCACTCGCCGTGCTGGTGGACCTCTTAGGCTAAGTCGGTCTCTTTCCTGAACTTCATCAGGAAGCTGCGTGGAAAACCGAAGTTCTGTTCTCAGGGCTGTCCTGGCTGGAGTTCCAAGGAGGTGAGTGGTTTGGGAACCACCTTCATTTTCTGGAGAGCCTTGGTTCTCTTAACCTTCTGCTTCAACTTCCATTTTCCCCGGACTCTTCGCTTTTGAGAATGTTGGAATTTTGGAAGGGGAATGTTAGTATATTAGACTTTGTTGGCAACTCATATTTAGACCCGAGAGCCGTGGTCTTGTGGTGAAGGCGCTGGAGGCGGAGCAGCGAAACCCAAGTTCGCGTCCTGCTTCAGGCACAAAGCCAGCTGGGTGACTGGCCAGACCCTCCCTCTTAGCCCTGCAAGAAAGTGGCAAGGGCAGCCCACTTCTGAAGTGTTGCCAAGAAAACTGAAGAGTCTTGTCCAGGCAGTTGCTAAGGGTCAATATTGACTCAATGATTACACACACAAAACAGATTGAAATCAATAGCACAACCCCCCTTTCCAATAAATTCACAACCTTGAATATATCCTGCCAAGATATAACATAACATAGAAAATGCAGGATGGTGACATGGAAAAATGGGTACATTTTGGTGACGGGGGCCAGGAGATCTGGTACCCCCCCGTCTGGAATCCATCTTATTCATTGCAAAGTCTGATTCTCCTTTTCAAAAAAGGACTACATTTACTGACACCTGGAAGTCTGAAGAGAAATCGGTTTAAGGACCTCCTCTTGCATTGTCGGAACTGCCACAAGAGTAGAAAACGCTGCTTCTCTGAAAACAAGGGAGACGGGGTTGCCATACAGACCACCTGCAAAATATTCCTACTTTCTTGCGCCTTAAAGATTCACCAGACTTTCTACAGACGTAAAACTTTTGCTAAACTTACCATTTCCAAGCAGGTTACACTACAGCTAAGACTACCCTCTAATGCAGCGGTCCCCAACCTTTTTGGCACCAGGGACCGGTCGTGGAAGACAATTTTTCCACGGACCAGGGGGGCGGGTTTTGCAGGCGGGAGCCAATCGCGCGCACTGGGGGGTGGGGTTTGCAGGCGGGAGCCCCACGGCCCACTTCCCTGTGTGTCTCCCCACCGCCCCACAGGCCCCTGGAAGGGTCCTCTTCGCAAGCACCACCTCCTTGCCAGACGACATTCCTTTTCCACAGAAAATAATTCACCGAGCGTGGAGGTTGTGAAATAGCACTGTCTGGCCAGTAGCGACGCCTGTCCTCCTTTGTCCTTGATGTAAGGTGTGTCCCAGGTCGAGTAGAGTGACATTTGTGTCACAACAGGTCACACAACTACGGCACCAGACCAAGCACGGCCTGTTCTTTTTCAGCCTTAATTACAGGGGAAGGAGTTCCTTCCGCACATTCAATTACTTGTCGGATTTATTACGCATGTCAGAAATTGTGCCTTTTCCTCTGAACGCCCCCCCTCCCTCCCTCCCGAGCCACCTTGGCCTCGGCCGTTTTCAAGCAAACCAAGCAGAAGGGTCCGCACAGCGCCCGCCCTCCTCAAACCCCAGCCGTATCCAAGTCGGTCCCGCTTAGCCTACTGAGCAAAGGGGGGGGGGCGAGGTCTCCAACCCAGCTGGCTAAGCGTGGGGGGCAGAGAGGGAACGCTGCGTACGGATCGGGGGGAGTGGCTTCATGCCAGCCCCAGCCGCCTCCGCCGTGGGCAACCGGAGACCGCCCCGGCCCAGCAGTCCCTCCGGAGCTCTGCTGCCTCCCCCCGCCTTTCCTGAGGCTGCGGGGCAGCAGGCAGCGGAGCCACCGGGGCTCCTGCCCACAACCAACCTGAAGGCTCCCTGGGGCAGGAGCCGCTCAGCCCCACCCTGGCCTGACGCAGGAGCTGCTGCTCAGGACTGGACCGGAGCGTATGAAGTTCCTTCCCGCGCTGATGCTCTCCCCACAACACAGCACGTGCCTGTGATGGAGTGAGAGGGCGACCCTGGAAAGCGGAGGGAAGGGGGGCTGCCCGGAACCGTCAGACGGAAAGAAAGGGAGTCCGAGAGAAGAAACTTCTCCTCTGGGCTCAAGCCAATGGCAAACCAGGAGACTGAGAGTTCTTGTTGTTGTTGTTCAGTCGTTTAGTCGTGTCCGACTCTTCATGACCTCATGGACCATAGCACGCCAGGCCTTCCTGTCCTCCACTGTCTCTCGGAGTTTGCTCAAGTTCATGTTCATTACATCGGTGATGCTATCTAACCATCTCATCCTCTGCCGTCCCCTTCTCCTTTTGCCTTCAGTCTTTCCCAGCATCAGGGTCTTTTCCAGGGAGTCCTCTCTTCGCATTAGGTGGCCAAAGTATTTGAGCTTCAGCTTCAGCATCTGTCCTTCCAATGAGCAGTCAGGGTTGATTTCCTCTAGGACTGACTGGTTTGACCTCCTTGCAGTCCAAGGGACTCTCAAGAGTCTTCTCCAGCACCACAGTTCGAAAGCATCAATTCTTCGGCGCTCAGCCTTCCTTATGGTCCAACTCTCACAGCCATACATTACTACTGGGAAAACCATAGCTTTAACTATACGGACCTTTGTCGGCAAGGTGATGTCTCTGCTTTTTAATATGCTGTCTAGGTTTGCCATAGCTTTCCTCCCAAGGAGCAAGCGTCTTTTAATTTCATGGCTGCAGTCACCGTCTACGGTGATCTTGGAACCCAAGAAAATAAAATCTGTCACTGCTTCCATTTCTTCCCCTTCTATTTGCCAGGAAGTGATGGGACCAGATGCCATGATCTGGGTTATTTTAATGTTGAGTTTCAAGCCAGCTTTTGCACTCTCCTCTTTCACCCTCATCAAGAGGCTCTTTAGTTCCTCTTCACTTTCTGCCATTAGGGTGGTATCGTCTGCATATCTGAGGTTGTTGATATTTCTCCCGGCAATCTTAACTCCGGCTTGTGATTCATCCAGCCCGGCATTTCTCATGATGTACTCTGCATACAAGTTAAATAAGCAGGGTGATAATATACAGCCTTGTCGTACTCCTTTCCCAATTTTGAACCAGTCGGTTGTTCCATGTCCGGTTCTAACTGTTGCTTCTTGACCCGCATACAGGTTTCTCAGGAGACAGGTAAGGTGGTCTGGTACTCCCATCTCTTTAAGACTTTGCCACAGTTTGTTGTGATCCACACAATCAAAGGCTTTAGCGTAGTCAATGAAGCAGAAGTAGATGTTTTTCTGGAACTCTCTTGCTTTTTCCATGATCCAGCGAATGTTGGCAATCTGATCTCTAGTTCCTCTGCCTCTTCGAAACCCAGCTTGCACTTCTGGTAGTTCTCGGTTCACATACTGCTGAAGCCTAGCTTGTAGGATTTTGAGCATAACCTTGCTAGCATGTGAAATGAGCACAATTATGTCATAAAATCCACTTCAACGAGTACAACTTACTCCATGTAAAGTTCAATAATAGTTCTTTTATTCTTGTGTTATTCGGACAGAAAGCAAAGCAGTTATTGAGTTACAAATAATAAATGATAAATGAATAAGATTATAAGATTCTCTAGAGCTTATTACAATAATATACTAGGTTAACCATCAATTAAACATTAACCATGCCTCATTAGGCTATCCAAGTTGCTATTTACATTCTTAACAGTATCTCATCGATACTCCAACAGTTAGAAAACAAGTTTTCTTATCTAATTACAGAACCAAAGTTCTCTTAATCAGTATCTCATCGATACTACAACAGTTACCGGACCAGTATCCTAATCGATACTTACATCCACACTCCTAACAGTTGGCCAGACAGTTATAGTGGGCTGGGAGGCAGACATCCAAGGCGTCCCTGTGGAAAAGTCTCGCAACTCAAAATCTCCATTGCATGTCATCTTTCTTTTATACCTGTGTTAAATCCAACATTTCACAGTCAGTGTCAAAACTATACGTCAGAACTGTACACGTCAGTGTTTGTTCTGACCTAGTTCTGAACTTGTTGTTTTGCAGAGACCTGACATTCCTTATTCATCATGTTCTCTTATCTGTCTGGTACCTCCGTACACCCATTTGTCATTCACTGTCTGTTCCAACCCGTTATCTTGTTGTTGGTACCACATACACACCTCATACATTCCTCATTCCGTACATTCCAGCAACGTGGACACCCTAGCGAGGTCATAAACAGGACAAGCATGGCTACTAGCTGGTTCTAGTAAAACTATGATTTTATACATATTTATGTTTATATAGACTTAATATATATATTCAATATATAATTTCATTACAATTGTACGGTAGTTTGAACATTCTTTGTCAGATTTCTCGTATGAAATTGGCAAATTATTTTCTGTACGGAGAAAAGTGTCTCATGATGACGTGACGCCAGGTGGCTAGATAACAAAAAGCCTTCCCATAACTTTGAATGGCTTTGTTTACATCTCTTCATTAGATATGAAGCCAGAAGGTACCATGTGATGTATTGTTATGGCTACTGCCCACACAAGCAATGGAAACTTCCCATGAGAACAATTCCCCCTGAAGCCTTCGTGGGAAGCCCTGGGAGAACCGGGAGGGGGAGATCACGTGCTTGCTTAGATGCAGCACTGCCACCTTGTGCTATAGCCTATGCTTGGTGTGTCACACCTAACTTCCAGCCAATCAGAGAGCTGGAAGAACTGAATATCTAACCATGCAAAATGGTGTTCTATGCTTCTTGACTTTTTGTGTCTTTAGCCATGTAGTTCTTCACGTGTATTCTACTTCTGCGGACTGGGCAGTGCGTAGTTATGCCTGGCTTTGGGTATAGGCCGTGGCATGAGCTCTGGCCCTGGGATCAATACACGGATCTCTGCTTATAAGTTTTTTTTTGTTTTTCCTTATTGCAATAATGTAACATTTGCATTTATTGCCTTAACTATATCTGCATTTATTGCCTTATGCTACAAGTAAACACTTTTAGCCCTAAACGCTGCACTCTTGTCTGTTTATTCTCAAGCCTTGATTTTTCCCTTTAAGCCAGCGTACATCCCATCATTCTTTGGCATTGCCTTTCTTTGGAATTGGAACGTAAACTGACCTTTTCCAATCCTGTGGCCACTGTTGAGTTTTCCAAATTTGTTGGCATATTGAGTGCAGCACTTTAACAGCTAGTCCCGCACAATTAGGATTTCTTCTGCCTAATTCTTCTCTGAGGTCCCCCGGAGTGCCGCATATGCCCTGACTGCGCCGTCAAGTGGGAACTCCTTGAGGGGGGGGTGGGGTGGGGGTTAGATTTCGGTCCACTGAGGTGGGGAAGTACATATTCCACCCCCCCGGCAGAAGTGCACTGCCAGCCCATCCTCCCCAGGTGTGCCCGCTGCTGAACCCCGTGCTCTGAAATGTCTGATGCCCCTTCCCTGTCCCACTTCTACCCATTCGTTCGTCCCTGGCACAAAGGTGGCCTTGGAGCCTGGTAGCACTCAGGGCAGGGCCACGCTCCGCAGGAACTCCCTACGATACTTCAGGCCAGGTTGCATCAGATTCCATAAAAGCGGCGTACGAGGAGCTGTAATAAAATAGTTTTATTTCCAGTTCCTGGTTTCCCTGCGGGTCTGCCTGGCCTGACGGAGCTTGCCTTACGTTACTCAAGTAGCGCCCAGCCCTGCCGGTGCCAGCCCCAGCTTCAGTTCGGGTTCTGGGCCCCGTTTGCCCCCTCAGCACGGCCGACGCTGAACCGCGGCTGCCGGAGTTCTCTGCAGGCGCCTTGCCTGTTCCTGGTGGCCGCTTCCTGTCCTCCCCCTCCTCCTCTCAGACCAGCTGAGCCAGGGAAACGACTGCTCTGAACACCCCCATCTTGCCCTTGCTGTCAGCCCTCCCAGGTAGGCCAGACAGGAAACACCACAGGATGAGCTAATTCTACTTTATTGTAAGGCTCCGTTAACAGAACCTTGCAAGTCTGAAAGGACAAACCTCCCGCCCGCCCTCCCTCTCTACCGCTTGGGCAGTCAGGGCGGGTCTTTCCGAAGTTTCTTCTCTCGGACTCCGGACTCCCTTTCCTTCTGTCTGACGGTTCCGGGCAGCCCCCCTTCCCTCCGCTGTCCAAGGTCGCCCTCGCATTCCATCACAGTGATGCACATCCACCGTTGATCCCTTCCAAGGGGCTCGCAGTGCCGGGAGCGAACAGCTCATACACGTTCCTGTCTTTCAGCTGGGAACAGCGCCTCTTCCCATAAACACCCCTTTCACAAAGGGGGCCCTTTGGCCCTGAACTGGGGCAAACAGAGATTGTAGAAGGAGGTCTCCTCAAAGGAGCCAAGGCCCCGCCAGGAAACCCACCCCTTCGCCTGGGCTTCCTGCTGGCTGAGCGAGCCTGCTCTGCCGTAGTGGTGTGGATCCAGAACAAGCAGGTAGTGTCCCTCGGGGCCAGAACAGACACCCAACAACCCCTTGGAGGCATGGTCCCGGCCCCCTCCCATCATCACGGGCCCCCCCCGTCCCTGAAAGTGGGCATAGAACGTCTCCAGCTCCCGCTCCAGATCGTGCCCGATGCGGACGTGGACCAGTTTGCCCGGCACGGCGTAGAAAGAATCCATACACAGCGCGGCTTCCACAGTGCCGATCCAGTCCCGTGAGCCTGCGAACGAAGGAGGCTTGTCCCCCATCTCCACCAGGCACTCCTGGATCTCCTTTAGGGACGGAACTGGGCGGAAAGCGGCTTCTTCTCCACCGGCTGCCACCAGCCAGGAGCACATCGTCTGGAGGGTACGGTAGCCGCAGCCCCACCCGCGGTCGTCCACACCGTCGCAGCCATAGTGGTAGTAGTGGTAGGGGCCAGAGACAAGGGCCAGACGATGCAGGCGGCCAGGAGGGGGAAGGCCCAGGTGGACGGTGGACAGCAGTGCCATGCCTGGGCTGGACAGCCTGCAACAAGGTAAGAGGAGGTGTGTGAGAAGGGGAGCTGGCGGGGGGTGGCTTCCGGTGCCTCCTGGGTCAGTCTGATGCCAGGGAGACCCTTCACCTAGGAACTGAGTTTATCCATCTTCTCGCTTTGGACAACACGCTGGACCCCAAAGCCAGGCCAACATTTAACCAAGCTCCACGTTCTGGGCAACGCAGCCTCCGGATCACTCCCTGGGATGCGTGAACCCGGTGACAGCGACACAAGATGTTCAACACCAAGACCAAGCCGTTCACCTTGGCACTCCAAACCCAACGTTTAAATTGGTTTCCTGTGCTCCATCCATTTTGCCACACACATCTCATGTTATCGTCAAGCAGGAGAGCCCATGGGGGTCAAAAAGGTCAAGATGGCACAGCTGACACATGTCAAAAGGGGGCGGGGCTTCAGTTGCACAGTCATGGCTGCTGTCTTAACTCTTCTGATCCCCCATGGATGTTTTTCTCCTGTAAACTAACAATAAATAAATACCCTGCCCCTACAGAATTTCTGAGCCCAAACTACACCAGGAAAAGCACCTCCCTGCTCGGGGCACTGTGAGCCGGCCCAGAAAGGAGGCGACTGTAGGACTGTGACCCCGGCGTTTGGCCAAGGGTCCCCTGCAGCTCGGCAGGCCAGGCCTTGGGGGCCATGCCCTTGTCTGCTTCCTTGGGGGTAAGCCCCACTCGAGCCTCCAAGCCCGCATTTCCCTGAGTGTTGAAGGTCACAGCATCAGACCTGGAAATGCTTCGGGGGGCACCCAGTCCAACCCGTTCCTCGTTGCAGGAAGCAATTACAGTATCTACGATTCAAAGCCACCTGGCCTGGGCCGAAATGGAACTCCGAGGAGGAGAGCAATCCTCCTGAGGCCGCCGCTCCCTCTGCCAAACGGGCCCTGCCTTTAGAAAGCTCCCCCGAATGCTGAGACAACATCATCTCGCTCGCAACATCCAGCCCGCGGGCCCATCTTGACCCCGGCAACAAAAACAAAAGCTTTCCTGCATCTTTTCAGGTACCTGAAGACAGCGGTCCTGGCCGCCCCGATTTTCCTTGGTTATTTTTTGCATTCAGTGGGAAGGTAGAATTCTCACCCCAAAGCGCTGCACCCTAAACAGGCATTCAGACAGGTAAGTTGCTGGGCGAGAGGTCCAGGTGACCACAGCTGGCTGCAAAGAGCTCCTTTTAAGCTTCCCTTTGCTGCCACCAGGAGGTCATCCGAAGTGCTGCAGCCCAGTAAGCGAAGACAAGCGTACCTCGGCCCTAAACCATACCGCAGTCTGAGGTGGGCTTGTCCGCCGTACTTTACAGGGCGCAGCGCGCGGCTTCAGGTAGTGCGTTTATCGAACCGGAAGCCGGGTGAGGCTGCCACGCGGCTACCTCTGTCCCATCGCGGCCCAACGTTACGTCGCCAAGACAAGCCTAGGAAAAACCAGGATCAGGCCGTTGGCCGCTGCCGGGCCTCGGTTTTGGGGGACAGCCGGGACAGGCTCTTCCCGGGAGGGGGGCGGAGCGGTCGCCAGGCTTTTCCCTGCTTCCCGGGGTGGGAACCCGCTTATGCTTTCTAAACTATGTGCTATGTGCTATTTCACCTTTGGGGCCGTTTTTTTAACTTGCTCGTTTAAAGCACATTTTTGAAAACATTCTCACGCGGCCCAAAGGACCGACTTCTGCCGGAGCGACCAAAAGCGCTGCCACTCGGAGTGAAAGCCGCGGCTGGGGGGGACCGGGGGGGGGGGGTGGAGCCGCCTGCTCGCCATCCAAACAGCGGGACTACAAATCGCATCCCCGTCGGTGGCCCGGGATGATGGGAGGGGGAGTCAGGGCTTCCGGTCGAGGTGGGGCGCTCGCCCGCACTCCCGCAGACCAGGCCCCCGGTCCCTCCCCAGGGACGGGTTATCCCGCGTGCCGCTCGACTTCCCCTCCGCGCCGCGAGGATTCACCTGGCGAGCCCACCTGGAGGCCGGAAGTGCCGGGCAGGAAACTTCCACCTGGCCAAGGAGACGGGGCCGCGCTCCTAGAGCGCCGACTGGCCATAGAGAGGGGAAACCGGCGTGGCATGCTTCCGCCCGTCTCCGGAAGTGGGTGGCGGCCATCTTGGAGGGGCCAACCCGGAGGGGCGCGTACGTGCGTGCGTCACCTCGGCCATTCTCTTCGCACCCACGCAGGCGCGGCGTCTTTCCGTGAGTAGCACCTGCCGTCGGATGCCTGAGAATCGCCCTCGCGTTCGGACCTGGCGCTGCGACGGGCAGGCGCTGCCGGCCAGGGAGCGCCGCTCTATATCTGGCGTGCCTCTATGGTAAAAAAGCAATCTCGCGGAGGTCCTGGAGTTACGAAAGTGAAGAGTGATGCTCCAACCACGTGACGGTGGAGCTTCTGGACTCCTTTCGGCTTGTTTCAGCCATCCAGATATTTAGGACTTCAGGTCCCATAATTCCCAGCTAGTACGTCCTTCCATCTCAGCCCGCGCTCGCTCTGCATCGCCTGATTTACAGATCACACTAAGACAGGGTTTTTCAACCTTGGCAACTTGAAGCTGGGTGGAGTTCAACTCCCAGAATTGAAGTTGAAGTCCACCCAGCTTCAAGTTGCCAAGGTTGAAAAGCCCTGAGCTGTATTTAAAATTAGGTTCCCCCAGCTTGGCGTCCGCCCCGACCGCCGGAGAGGCTCAGAAGGAAGGTCCCCGTCGCACCCCCCCCCGCTCCATTCATTCATTCTCGACCCCAAGCCCCGCGCTTGTTGCGAGGCACGCCTGCTATCGGAGGCTGCGTCGTGTGAACGGGGCAGCGGAGCCCACTACCCGAACCGCCTCGGGGCCAAGCCGGGTTCCCGTCTCCAACTCAGCCGGACGCTGCCTGCCCGCCCCGCCAGACCCCCCGCGCTTGCGGGAAGCAGCTGCCGTGCTGCGCGGTCCCTCGGCTGGAAGCGGAACCCGGGTCTGCGCACGGGGCGCCTTGCGGGGGTTGAAGGAAGCGGGGGAAGCCGCTCTCCTCGCAGGGGAGCCCAGCCCTTTGCTGCTTCTGACTCCGGGGCAACCGCGCCGACGAGGAGCGGCTTTCTTCCAGCGCTCCGCTGCGCTGCCTCTCTAGCACGCTGCCAGCCCAGGAATCGAGGCGGCCCCTCTGCTGCTGGGCTTGGCCCGGGCAGGGGCAGGATCAGCTCCCGTGCTGGAACTCGACTGGTTTCCCCAGGGGCTGGCCCCATCCTCTGCCCTCCCTTCCTGGATCCTGCGGCCTCTGCCCCTTCTTCGCCTTTGCTTGTCGCCCTCCGGACGCCCTTCCCCATTTCTCAAGATACCCCAGCCTGTTTC
Source organism: Charina bottae (assembly GCA_023362775.1). Classification (NCBI taxonomy): domain Eukaryota; kingdom Metazoa; phylum Chordata; class Lepidosauria; order Squamata; family Charinaidae; genus Charina; species Charina bottae. The sequence goes on from JALMGJ010000036.1 coordinate 4,750,817, forward strand.
GGATAAAGATTCCCCCGCTCCCCTGCCATGAGAGCAAAGTATGTAAAAATGTTCCAGGGGGGATGGGGGAGGGATGCGTGGTGTCATAAATTGCCGGCTCCTTGACTGCACCTCCCAAACTGTGCGACCCCCGGAAGCTCAGCAGGGTCAACCGAACTAGCTCTGGGCGGGGCGGGAAAGAGAGTAAATCCCAGCAGCAAGTCGGAGAAGATCCACAGAGGTCATGGTTGCTCCCCAGCTTTGCTGGAGGGCAGCAACTGAACTTCCCGTGGGAAGCCTGCCAACTCCACACCTTCAACACACCAGCGCTCCGCTCCTGCAAGTCTCACTTTTATTGCCCGTGTTTATTCGAAAGTAGCAGCTGCTGCCCCTCTTCCCCCCCCCCCCCCCGTTAGTGTGGACAGTGCCCTTTGGCAAGGAGCTGCCCAACCAAGGGGGCACCCTTGCTGACCGCCCCTGGCTCCTCTTTCGAGTCCCGCGCCCGTTGTCCCAGGGGTTACAGGGCCCTAGAGGCAGAGGAAGGGCAACTTATGCTGCAGTCAGTCAGCGATTAGTAGAAGCATCTTTCGGAGGAGAGCAGTAACTTCCTCTTTTTGTAATTGCTCGTGATACTAATGGCACTGGGGAGGAGACCCTGCCAAGGGCTGGGAAACTTGAAGGAGCCTCTCCCCAGACAGATACCCTAAGGAGTGCCTCCACGGGGGCGCAGAGGAGGCCCCCAAGCAGCCTGCTCTGCCCCTCAGGCTGGAGGAGCTGCTGTCAGGAAAGGAAGCTTATCCTGCCTGGAAGGAGGCCCACTGGCCACCCTGCAGAGAATGCTGGCTCTTTCACTCAGTTTGGAGCATTCGGGGGAACGGCATCTGAAAGGGTTTGTTTCAACCATTTCGAGCACAAAACCGGGCTCGAGAGCAAGCTGTCCTGGGCTTGACACGCCTCCAGAATGCTCAAAGCCACCCTTTCCAAACCCAAACTGGGAGCTTCACAAAACGTTCATGGTCAAAACGGGTCACAATGAAACTGAATGCACTCCCCAATTCTTGGCACGTTGGACTGCAAATCCCGCCACTCCTGCCAACGTGGTCAGCCACCACCAAACTGGCCCGTGACGATGGAAGCTGTCATTCAACACAGTTAGGGGGTCTCGGCTGAGGCTCAGGATCACCTTGAAGTCCAAAGAGAAAGGCCTGTCCCAGACGTTGCTTTCAGCCAAAGTCAGTGCCCATTCCCTTTCAACAAGGAGCCCATCCTCAATGCACAAAAATACGTCTGGCTCCCGGAACCTGGGGAAGAGCTCAGAAGGGCCTCCAGGTGTGCAGGAAGAGGCCCCCGAGAAACCAGCGGCGAGACCCTTCAAGATGCCCCCATGGAAGTTGTCCCCAAACACTGGAAGACACCTGTGTCCTGAAGAACAAAGACGAAGCAGTCCCTGATCTTCCTCTCCCGTTACAGCCACCCTTCTTAGCTGCCCCCAATTTATTCTCCCCCCCCCCATGTTCCAAAGGCTCCTCAGCAAAGCCACGCTCAGCACGGCCTCCTCCTTTCTTCCCCGCTCCAGAGACAAGGCACGCTTTTGTTCTTTGATGGCTTGGGCTTTAGGGCCCACTGCTGGCCACTTAGAGTTCGGTACAGGTGACAGGGGTCAGCCCGTGGATCAGCAAGGTCGGCCCCAGGCCAGTGGTTAGGGTCTCCAGCTGTTCCAAGTAGCGCTCATACTGAGAGGTGTCTGCAGGAGGCCGTGGCAGGTAGAGGAACCGCACGGCTGTCTGGCCACCTTGCTTCAGAAGCAGGTCGTTGACCGAAGCCAAATACTCGTCCGTCACACGGAAAGCGGCTGCGTTCAAGAAAGTTTCCCCCAACGGCTTCTCTGTACTGGGAGGACAAGGCGGGCCCTGAACCTCCGAAGTGCTTGACCTCCCAGTCCCCCCATGCTGGTGGTGGCCGTGGAAGGTGACCACTTGGTCCCAGGCCACAATCTTGAGGGTGGCCTTAATCCGCAACTTGGTCAGCAACTCCCGCAATTTCTCCTCCTTGCTGACCCAGCCCACGTCCCCCGGCTCCACGCAGAGGAAAATGCGCAGCCGGGCACCTTTCCAGGAGTTGACCATGGTGAGGATGCAGGCCATCTGGAGGAGGAAGAGGCTGCAGATGTCCACGTAGGTCGGTGTGTTCGGGCGCAAGAGGTTGAGGGGCCAGACATCAATATAGCGGCCCTCAAGGCGCTTCTTGGAAGCAGAAGAGGACAGCAGGTCCTTCTCCAGAAGGTGGAAGTAGCGGGCTAGGCACACATTCTTCTGCATCTTCACTGCGTCCGAGATAATGGCCACGTACTCGGATGGCCCCAAAGCCCGCTGGTCTGCCGTGACCCGCACTGGGGGGAAGTGGGCTTGGAGTGCCGCCAAGTCCACCCCAAACTCGTCGTCCTCCCGGGCTTGGCTGAAGGCCGGGTCCTGCAGGAAGTAATCTTCAGGGACGCAGTCATCGTAGAAGCCCAGGACGAGCGTGTTGGGCTTCATCCCCCCTGCGGGACAAGAAAGCGCACAAACCGTGTCAACCTCTCGGGGAGCAGATGGTCTCACCAGGTTCAGGAGGGAGAGGGAACCTGGGTTCCTCTCCCTGCGCTAGGCCAGGCAGGCCGACCGTGGTTTATCATCCAGGGTCCCATGGGAACACAGCCAGTATTTTGTTCTATTGACCAAGGAAAACTTGGCTTAGTGTGATCGGAGGCTCCAATCAGAAAGAGGGGAACGTTCTCACCACGTCAGCGGAGGAATCCCCCCTTAATATTGAACCACCCTTGATTTTTCCCCTTCTGGGAGCCCTGAGAGTGGCTACCAATGAAGGACGGGGACTTGGGTCCAGGAGGCATAGTGCGGTTTGGTTCCCCAACACATCTGGCTGATCTGTTGATGGGAAGGAGCAGGGCTGCCCCGGGGGGGGGGGGGCTGCAGGTGGCCCCTGGGCCCGTTTGCACATTTCTTTCTTGCCATTCCCAGGGGCTCTGTGGTCAACCTCAGATCAAATAAGGTACTAACTCTCAAACTCCAAGGACGTATAAAGATAACAAAATCAAAGAAATGTAAAACTCCTTACTCCCTAATACAGAATACTTACCCAGATGTGCTCATCTGGGGCTCTACTCTCCTGGCGCAACCCCCCCCACCCCCCTCACCTAAGCCAGTGATCCGGAGCAGGTGCTGGGTTCCCTGCCGGACCGACGGAGACAACGTCAGGTCCACAAAAGCCTTGAGGTTGAGTTTATCCACCAGACTGAGCCAGAAGTTGTAGTGAGCCTGGATGGGATCCGACGGCATCGTATCTGCAGGAGGAGCAGCAAAGGCTGAGCAGGCCGCTGCCAGGACCCGCTGGGAGGGCGGGTATGTCGGCCCAGGGGACACGAAGGGCTCTGGGGGCACCCCCAAGCTGTGCCAGGCACCTGCTCCCGGGGTTTGGTCTTTCCGACCCCCACCCAGCACATCCGGGACGCGTGGTGTCCCACGGAAGAGGCGCGCTCAGGAGCGTGCAGGCCATCCATGCCCCTACCCAGGTCCCCGATCTCCACGTGCCCCAGGACAAAGAGGCCTCCTTTCTTCAAGTGGTTGATGAACCTCATCAGCTGGGATCCGCCCCGTGGGTTGGCCACCATGAGCAAGATCTGCGGCCGCCAGAACTTGACGTGATCCTTCCGGATGTCGAGCAGCAGCAAGTACTTCCGGACCTTTGGGGGAGGGGGAAGAAGAGGGGGAGACCCGGGCTGGAAAGAGACCCCTGTGAGCCCCACAGGCGACATGCCCCCCAGTCTTCAGCTTTGTCCGTACACCAGAGCTTTCCAAACTTTTCATGTTGGTGACACACTTTTTAGGCATGCATCATTTGACAACACACTCTTACAACAGGGCACAAGGCAGGCACTAGGACCTGTGCGGAATCACAGCAGGTTTGGAGGCAGCAGGGCACAAGGCAGGCACTGGGACCTGTGTGGAATCCTGGCAGGGCAGGTTTGGAGGCAGCAGGGCACAAGGCAGGCACTAGGACCTGCGCGGAATCACAGCAGGTTTGGAGGCAGCCAGGCACAAGGCAGGCACTAGGACCTGCGCAGAATCCTGGCAGGGCAGGTTTGGAGGCAGCAGGGCACAAGGCAGGCACTAGGACCTGCGCGGAATCACAGCAGGTTTGGAGGCAGCAGGGCACAAGGCAGGCACTGGGACCTGTGTGGAATCCTGGCAGGGCTTGGAGGCAGCAGCAGCCGCGACACACCCAGACACTGCAGCCAACACACTAACGTGTCCCGACACACAGTCTGGAAAGCTCTGCCGTACACACTCTGTTCTTCTCTACTCGGTCAGCAAAGTGGATCCCGTCCTGCTTTTACGATGCCTTTGCTCCCAACCTCGGCACTGCTTGCCTCAACCATTAACCAGAGACCCCCTTGGTGCCCCCAGTTCCCCAACCGGCTTGGATCCGCATGGCCCCTTCCTCAAAGCAGACCCACCTTGCTGCTCAGCTGGCCTAGCCCAGCCGAAGAGACGGGGCCGTCAGTATCTCCAGCCCTGAAAAGAGCCACTCGCAGGGACGAGATGGCCCCCCTCACTGCCACTGGAGCAGCCGCCCCTCGTCTTATGTCCCCTTGGGAGAGGGGGGGCCTGGCACCCAGCGTCCCCAGCCTGGGGTGCCCTTCAACGGAGGGTCAGACACCCCCCCCCCCGCATCGTACCTGGTGGAAGATGAGCGCCTGGCTGATGTAGCCCCAGGACGAAGCGGCTGAGCGCAGGTGGATGAAGCCCAGGAGAAGCAGCATGAGCCCCAAGCTTCCGGAGGCCCCTGCCGGGCTGATCAGGAACATCATCACCAGGCAGGAGACGATGCCAAGGAGACAGGTGTGCCAGGAGAAGAGTTGGAAGGTGGGGCTGCCGAGGAGCCAAGAGAGGGGAAGTGGCTGGCAAGGTCCCTTTCCCCCCGCCCTCCTAGGACTCGGAGGGCAAAGGGCACAGCTGAACCCACAGGCCCCCTGCGAGGAGACCCTGGCGCGCCCCTCACCCCCTTGGGCAGCTTCACCCACCGGAAGTTGGGAGCCGAGGCCCACTCGAGTGCCAGGCAGGCCAGGTCCACAGCGGCATAGGCGACCAGGTAGAAGACGGTGACGATGCCAGCAATGGTGTTCAGCTTCCCAACCAGGAGGACCAGCTGGGGAAAGCAGAGCGCTTTTCACTGGGGAGAGCCGCCCCGGCTCCTCCCCAGCCCCTCCCTGGCCACAGCCCGGCTCTTGTCCTCGCCCCTTCGCAGCTCGGCCCTGGCCCTCAGGGGGCAAGCCGCTTGACGAAAGGACAGACCAGCGATCAATGATATTCCGCCACTGTAAATCTGCACAATTAGGGTCTCTTCTGCCTAATTCTTCTCTGAGGTCCCCCGGAGTGCCACATATGGACCGGGGTGGGGGAGACACTACCTGCACGAGGCCCCAGGTGTAGAGGACGGCCACCCAGGGATTGCCTCCTTTGGATACGACCTTGGCCGGAGCCAGGACAGCCCCTGCGGAGAGAGGGAAGCAGCGGCAGGTCCAACTCCCTGGCCAGGCGAAGGGGAGGGTCCGCCAAGGGGGCTCTGAGGGCACAGGGGCCACTCACCAAAGAGGTCGTCCTTGGCCAGGGCGTGAAGGATGCGGGAAGCGCCAATGAGGTTGCTCATGGAAGCCGAAAGCGAGGCGGAGTAAATGCCCATCAGCACGAAGGGCGGCCAGACGTTGATGGCCCGGAAGAAGCCGTAGTCGCCTTTCAGCAGGGCCCTGCGGGGAGGCCGGACGTGGGGCTGCTGCTTCTCCCCTGCCGGAATCCCTCCACTGGACCAGCCCCACCTGGCTGCACCGCCCCGCCCCATGTCACTTAACGTCTGCCCCCCCCCCCGGTGCTTTGGTCGACCCAAACGCCAGCCTTGGTTCCAGGCCCCCGTGTCTCCAGCCGAGCGGAGCGCGAAAGAAGAGGCTCCTTGGGCTGCGGGTCGCTCTCCAGGTTACTTGCGGCCACTCACCTCTCGCAGGTGAAGCTGGTCATGAAGAAAAGGAAGAAGTAGATGACGAACGTGTACAGGACAGCGACAATCGTCCCCTTGGGGATCGAGGCGCTGGCGTTCTTCAGCTCCCCTTGAAGGAGAGAATCGAAAAGGTGACAGTCCCCTCCCCGGTCTCCCCACAGAAGCCCTCCTAGGACCCCCAGGCCCCCTCCACCCCTCACCTGACATGTTGGAGCCGGCCATGATGCCCGTGCAGCCGTTGAACATGACGGCAAAGACGGTGGCAAAAGACATCATGTTGTTGGTGGTGTAGTCCCGCGAGTACAGGGCTGCGGGGAGAAGCCACGCCATCACGGGGGAGCAAGGGCGGCTCCCCCCAACCTCCCCGTTGCACACGGTCCTCCTTCCCTCTGCCCGCGCCCCCCGCCCTGGGCTCCATCTTGGCCCACGACTGCCCAGCCCTCCGGAGGGAGCTGGGCACCCCCTGCCCCGGCTGCCGTGGATCCCTCGCCCCTCGCCCAGAAACGCTGCGGCCGAAAGCCAGCCCCTTGGGCGGAGAGGCCGGACCATCGTTCCCCGCCAGCCTGGCAGAACGTCTCCCTACCGTGCATGTTGTCCCTGAGGGTGGAGACGCTGAAGCCGGTGAAGGAGGCGTTGAAGCTCTGGTTGGCGCCGTGAGAGACCACAATCTCCCGAGGGGAGACGGTGAAGAAGCTGACGAAGATGGTGACGAGGACCAGGTTGACCAGGAGGAAGGTGAAGAAGGCGGCCCTGGAGTAAATCTGGGCCCCCACCAGGCACACCAGGAGGCAGAGCAGCAGCACCACGGAGCTGTAGAGGAAGCTGTACAGGTAGCCCTGCGGGAGGGCCTTGGGGCCAGGCGGCTCCGATCCATCTGGGGCAGGAGGAGGAGAAAGGGGCGCTAGGAGGGAGGCGCTCTCGTGCCCGGGGCAGGGGGGGCTGGGTGAAGGCCCCCGAGAGCCCGGCTTTTCCCAAAGGGGCTCGGGGCCCACCTGCTCCAAAGACATCCAGGATGGCTTCTACCAGCCCAAGAACGTAGACGCCGCAGGCACAGACGTTGGCCAGGTAGAACATGAGGCCAATGCTTCCCCCGAATTCGGGGCCCAGAGTCCGGCTGATCATGACTGGCAGGAAGGGCGGTTAAGGCAAAGTTTCCGTGAAAAAGAAAGGGAGACCCCCCCCCCAAGGTGAGCCAAAAGGCCATTCCGCAGAGGCAGGGCCGGAGACTCCTGATGCCGTGGGGTCTCTCCCTTGTGCTGGCCTTTTGGGGGGCTGGGGGCTGCCCCTGCGCGCCCCCCTCACCATCTGGAGCAGCCCCGCCTGCCTGCAGCTTTCTCAGGCAGCAACAGGGGACTTCAAAAGGGGCTCTGAAGGCGCTGAGAGGCCCTTGGAACCCTCGGTCCGGCATCAGGGGTGGGTGGGTGGGGGCACAGCCTTCCGAAGGAGCAAGAATCCCACGTGCCCACCTCCTCCACCAAAGCCCGGTCGGTCGGCTGGGGGCAGCGGGGGCAAGCTCAGTAGCGCCAGCGCCGGGCTGCCCTCAGCAGACCTGGAAGAGCTAGCAGGGCTGCCCCTGGCCGGTCCTTGGATGGGGGACTCCCGCAAACCCCGGGACTGCCGGCTAGACCGGAAGGAGGGCAGCGGCAAAACATTTCTGTACGGCTCCCGAGAAAGGACAAGTCTGCGGCCATGAAGTCACCGGGGGTCGCGACTCGGCCGCATCTTCCCAGGAACGGCCCTCCCAGCCGGCCCTGGCCCAAAGGATACAGTAGGCCCCGCCGGCCTGGACGGCTCCGTTGGTGGAAATGGCGCACACCGAGAGAACCGTCAAGGTGATGATGAGGTAGGCGACCACCAGCATCAGGAGGGACTGCAGGAAGCCGGCGTGGCCCACCACGAACCCTGGGAAGAGCAGAGCCGGACGGGTCGGGGAGGGGGCTCGCGGCTCCTCCCCCCTGCTCGGAAACCTGACTCCCGCCCCCCCACCCCCCGAGCTGGCCCTGAGCGGAATTCCATTCGGATCCGCCCGGCTCGGCCAACTCGATTTTGCGGAACCGGAGCCCCCGTCTCGCCGGAGCAGCGCGGCAGCCAACGCTCCGCTCCGGGCTTTATCTCCCCCAGCCCCCCAACCAGCCGCTGCGTGAGGGGGCCGCGGGGGTGGCGGCCCCGCGGAAGGCCAGCGGGCGGCCGAGGCCGAGGCCGGGAGGGAAACGTACCGACCCGCATGAAGACCACGATGCTGAACATGGACAGGACGGTGGGCACGACCACCCCGAAGAAGGTGGAGAGCTGCCGGGCCGGGTCGGGGGGGCCGCTCCCGGAGGCCGAGCCCACCACCAGGGGCGCCTCTTCCTGGCTGGCCCCCGCCATCTCCCCGTCGCGCGGCACCCGAAAGAGGCGGTAGCTGAGCAGCGGGGAGCTCTCGGTGGACATGGCCCGGGGGGCGGCTTATCTAGGAGAGAGCACGGGGGGGGGGATAAGAGGCCGCCGCAGACCCCTCCCCGCCTTCCTCCGCCCTCTCCCCGTCCAGAGGGCTTCCCGGCGCTAGAGGCAGCGGGCTGACTTCCGGGGGGAGGGGCTCTCTCGAAGCACCCTGCCGGGACCGCACGACTCCCGAATGGAGCTTCCGTGTTTAGGGGCAGTATATCTCAAAGGAGTCGCCGCCGGGACCTACAGCGAAGGGCCCCGCCCGCGTCCCCACCCCCGGGGCTGGCGAACCGGGGGGTCACTTCCAGCCCAGCTGCGGGCATCTCAGCGGGAGCCTCTCTCTCCAGGCTGCTCCGCGGGCCAGAGGGGCGGCCCCGGCTTGGGACGGAGCGGGCGGGAAGGGGAGCGTCGCAGCGGCCCCGCGCAGAGGCTCCTCCGCGGGGCGGGCGGAGGCGCAGCTGTTTGTGCCGCCGATGGGGGCGATGGCGGAGGCGCTGAGCGCCCGGAACCGGCGGGGAGGGATGTCGCGGGGGGAGGCCGGCGCTCCCGGAAAGCCGAGCGGGAGGGGAGCCGCGCAAGGGGCGCGGGAGGGCGGGGGCCGCCGGGCCCGATCCTCTCCAACGACGTGCCGCTCCCCCCCGGGCCCCGGAGACTCCCCCCGCCCCCCTCCCCTCCGTTAGCCCCGCTCCCGCGCGGGGTTCGGGATGACCCCTCCGTTAGCACCGACCTGGCTCTCCGCGGCGCCGCGGCTCCTGGGCGGCGGTCACGGGCTCTGCATGTGACCGGCCCGGCCGGGCCCTCGCCGCCGGGTTGCATCCTCGCCCGTGAGCTCAGATCCTGCCGGGGCGGGGGCGGGGGCGGGGGCGGGGGCGGAGGCGGAGGCGGCGCCAGGGAAGGCGGGCTGGCCGGCGGCTCCCCCGGGCGTTTCCGCAGCGCGCGCCAGCCGCCGTCCTCCGGAGAGGCGCCGCGCCGGCCGGGACCCTTCTGGGCCGCCTTGCCTCCTCTGGACCGGCTGCTTCGGCCTCCCGCAAAGGGGCGCCGGGCTTCTCGCGTGGGGGCGCCGAGAAGATTGCGGGGTGCCCGCTTGGCGTCTTCTCTCCAGTGGACGGTCCTGTGGCCAAGCCGCCCTTCCCTTCCCGCGCAGCACAGCGCGGCCTTTGCCATCCTCCTCTGGGGGGAGTTACAGCGGGGGGGGGCCCCTTCCCCTCCGCTTTCCTTCTCCTTGGGCCGCTGCGATTCTTCCCAACAGGTCGGAAGTTGGGGACCCACTACTTTCCAGCATGGGACTGCTAGGAAGGGGAGGGGGCATTGCCGTACCCTCCCCGCCCCCCAAATCGCAGGTAGTCCTTAACCTGAAGCTCTATCTTGATTTCTGACAAATATTAAGTTGCCCAGTGGCCCAAGCTCTCTGGATGGTTTACCATAAAAGAGGCTAAAAATACAATTGGAGTAAGAATATGTGCAATTGAATCACAGAAAACACGCCCTGAAGACACCAAACCGCAAGGTGCTCATTCCAATTCTAAAGCAATATGAGTGAAAATCCAATTAAGGCTGGGGGGGGGGGGGCAGGGCTAGGGTGCATTCACAGATCTGATGGGCAGCTGCCCTGGCACCCTCGGAGGGGTTTGAGGCTTAGAGACTCAGAACACACACACAGCACTCAGCGGGTGCCCGCTGAGGGGCCTGGTAGCACAATCACCCTTTCTTGCCTGGCAGCCAAAGGGTGACCGGCCTTTGCCACCTCCACGGCGCCTCCCACTTTGGCGCCCTCTTGCTCCCTGCTGCTATCGCTGGGAAAACCACACACCACACGTGCCCAATTGCTTCACGATAAGAGACCGAGATAACCCCTGGACCTCGGAGCTGCCTGTGGCGGGAGGGCGGCCGGCCGGCAGGAGGATTGCGGCAGAGTCCCTGTTGCTGGATGGCGGAGGGAGGCCCCCTCCTGAAGCAAACCCAGTCCGGACTCAGACAGTGCCGCCCCCTTGCCAGCCTGATGTGGTGGGGTGTGCAAAAGGGCGGGTCCCCCTGGAGGCCTTCCAGGCCAGCTGGCCTTCCGTGCTTGAGAAGCGAAGGCCCCCCTATCAGTTCCCCTGGCTGGCCGGGAGTCTTCTTTGTAGCACCAATGCCGGTTGGACCCAGGACGGTGCTGAGGCCGAGCCAAGCCAGGATCCGCGACAGCCGCAGACGTCAGGACAGTCGGGACAGACACCCTTTGCGAGGCCTGGAGGCTGAGTGACAGGGCAGGTCACATCAAAGAAAGCAGGTGGCTTTTAAAATCCCAAGAGCATCAGGCACGAAGAGACATGGCGGGGGGGGGGGGGCAGAGAGAAAGGCTCCCTCCTGCTGCATAGCAAAAACCCAGCCCAAGTGGGAAGCTGGGAGGGTCCGGGTGTGGTTCCTGCGTTCCTGTCCAGTGGGACTCCCCACCTTGGGGAAGTGCTCCGTCTGGGGCACCCCCGGCCTCAGCGCTCTGTGCTCCTGCTCAGAGGGGAGGCCTGGCTACGTTTCTTGCCAGGAGTCCTGGGGGGGGGGGCTCTTGGCTGTTTGGGCTGCCCGTCCCCACTAGATTCTCTTTCTTCAGGAAGAAGGTGCCCTCGTGGTGGGGTGGTGACCCATGAACATCCATGCCATTTCCCTGCCACTGTTGAGTGGGTTCCCCTGGCCCTCAGGGTTGGCTTGATTTGGGCTTAGAATGCTGTGGGGCCCCTGTTGAGGCGTGCAAAGGGGACTTCTTGGAGGCACAGGTCCGGCCTGACCAGCTCACAGCCATGCTCATGGCCAGAGCCCCTGCAGTCCAGCTCCTGGGGGCGCAAGGCCACCACCCCCGCGTGCCAGACCTTGTGGGGAGGAGGGGAGGCCTATCCTGTTTCTTAATCTCGGGCTATAATGGCCCCATTGAGGCTGGTGATAACAGAACCAGCATTGTCTGCAGAGGTAAATTAAGGCAAAGATGGAGTGTGATAAAACCCTTTGTTCTTCCTGGAGCCTTGGGGGGAGGCCTTCACTGGGCTCTGGAATTCCCAGGCACCCCCTCCCCCATCAGGCTGGGCTCCATTGATTCTCTTGCCTGGATGCTTTGCCCGGTGGGAAGTGGGGCCGAGGCGGCCTTGGGAAGACAAGCAGAGAACTGTAGCAGATTGGCTACAGCCACGGAGCCCAGCCGGTGTCCAGACCGTTTTCAGAGACTGGCATGCTGGCTGGGGAATTCTGGGAGTTGAAGTCCACACACCTGAAAGGTGCCAAGGTTGAGAAACACTGCCCTGGAAGAACGGAACGAGGGGGGCCAAAGGGGTAAACCCAAATCCGCAGAGGCGAAGGTTCTAAATCAGGAATTGTTCCAGTTGATTCCAGTTTGGTCAGACTCCTGCACGACAACAGCATGCGGTTCTGGGCATCCCAGTTTAAGGAGGATTCGGAGGAACGTGGAATGTGATAAAACAGGTTCAGAGAAGGGCTAGAAGGGACTGGAAACAGACCTCCAGAGAGCGCCAGGAGGTGGAAATGTTGACTGGGGGGGGGGGCTGGAGGAGGGAACAGGAAGGACTTCTTAGGAAAGGTCGCAGGGAAGAAGGTCCAGACTCTCCTCCATCATTCTGGAGTGCAAGGCACAGAACGACGGGTTTAAGTTTCAGATGGAACTGCTTTGCTACGGTGGAGCCGGCAGGCGCTGAGTAGCAGTGAGCCAGCTCTCGCCTCTTGAGTTAGATTGTGGAGACGGAGGCCGGCTCTGCCGCCAGCTAACCGCTTGGATGGCCTGACCGTCACAGACCTTCCCTGAAGTTTGGTTGAACGTCCTCCTGCCTGCTCTGCTGGAAGGCAGATGTCTTGGAGGGGCAAAACAGCTGGAGGTGCCTTGCTCTAACATGAGCTCCGCGTGGCTTCCTTCTTACACCCCTTCTGACACCCCCCCCCTTTGCCCAGGGTTGGAACGGCCCCTTCCAACGCCAAGAGGTCCTACCTCGCCAGGTCTGCGAAAGGGAGAGGTCATTGTCTCCTTTGTTGAGTGGACTGGCCGATTCAGATGCTGCTGTGTGATGGATCTCAAGCAGTGTTTCTCAACCTAGGCAATGCACGCTGCCTGGGGAATTCTGGGAGTTGAAGTCCACACATCTGAAAGTTGCCAAGGGTGAGAAACGCTGTACTAGACCAAGCTGGCTCCCTTTTCTTCTCATGCTGATGGAACCCGAGTCCGCTCAGCAGCAAGCAAGGGGTGCAAGGGGCCTGAAGCTCCCTGCTGGAAGCTCCTTCCTGCTGTAAACTCCCAGAGGTCCATGCTCCAACGAGCATGCTGGGAATTCTTTGGCCAGGCCTGCTGGAATGTGGGAAGGGGCTCCCAGCAAGGGTGCGCTGGATCGATCTCTCTGGGGTGCTTGGCTGGCTGGAGGTGGCTGTCAGCGTTAGAGCTCCCCCTTGTGTTGGGTTCAGGTTGTGCTGGGAATGAAGCTTGGTCGATCGGCCCGGGGAAGCACCGGAGAAGCGTCACCCTCGCCAAGAAACCGAAGCCTGGGGGCGGGGGGAATGCCTGCTCCCTTCCCTTCCCTTCCCTTCCCTTCCCTTCCCTTCCCTTCCCTTCCCACATTAAGCAGACCCGCCTCTAATTTCCAAGATCTTTTGTGAGTTGCTGCTTATAACTTTGGTGTAACTGTCCTCCCTCTCTGTCCTCTGGAAACTCCACGTTTTGGGTAGAGGTCAGCAATTTTACCTCTGAGCTTTTAAAGAGTTCTCAGATTGGCACCACCCGGACCCACTGATAAATACTTAGGTTGTTTCTCAAGGAACTGCTTTGCCTGTCGCCTCCATCTTGGTTCAGGTGGGGCCTGTCTCTCTTGCGCAGGGTGGTTTTGTCCCCAGAAATTCCCCGAGCCTGATCGATCCAGCCCCCCTCCCACCCCGCCCCCGGTGCGGAGGCTCCTGAGCTCTGTGCCGCCAGCTACCTGCAGACACAGAGAGTCATTGGCGATCACTCGTAGCCGAGTAAGATTGTCTTCCAAAGGTAAAATTTTAACGGTGGATCCGTAAGTGGCTATAAAGGCCAATTCTGGATCCGCACAACCTCCCACAGTGAGGGCATAGGTTTCTGGGTGGGAGACGGTCATGATGAGGGTTTGCCTGACGTGCCTTCCTTTTAGCTCTTTTCTCCCTTTCGCCCTGTACTCGTGCTTCTTCAAAGTCCATAGCGCCGTTAATAAAGGCTGACCTCCAATTGAAACGCTCATGAGTTAGGGCTTCCCAGTTCTCAATGCTGATATTACATTTCAATGCTGGTGGTTTTCGCTTCCTCTAATACGCTAACATTAGTCCGCCTATCTTCCCAAGTAATTTGCAGAATTTTTCGGAGGCAGCGTTGATGGAATCTTTCAAGAAGTTGGAGGTGGCGTTTGTAGAGGGTCCATGTTTCACAGGCGTACAGACACAGAGAGTGGGACATTTCTGAAAGCCTTGGCCATCCTGCAATTCCTCCTGTAAACTGCTTCCTGACTGCAAGAAGCAGCTTCGAAAGAGCCTCTGCCGCTGAAAATGGGATATTTTGGGATGTGTCCAGCCAGGGTGGTGGAGAAAGCCGTATTTGACCCACATTGTGTAAGCTGCTTCTCAGGCAAGTGCAAATGTTTCTCCCAAATAACTGGGTGGACTTTTCTCAGTGCCTTGGGCAGTTGTAGCCGTGCTGTCACTGGGTTGATAACTTTTACTATGGTGAATGGCCCGATGAATTTTGGGGCAAGCTTGCGAGATGGCTGTACGGACCGTAGGTTCTTGGTAGATAAGTATACTTTGTCCCCTTCTTTCAGTTCCCATTCCGCTGCTCGTCTCTTGTCTGCATATTTTTTGTAGGTGGCTTTTGCTTCCCGTAGGGTTTGTAGCATGATTGGCCAATTGCTCATTAGTTTGTTTACCCACTCATCTGTCCGCAGGGGTGCGTGCGCGTCCTTCCTCTGGATCATGTCTATCTCTGGGATTGCTGAAAAATCTTGTCCAGTGGCTATTTTAAACGGCGTGAACCCTGTGCTGTGGTGTACTGAGTTGTTATATGCTACTTCTGAGAATGGTAGCAGTTCAGCCCAGTCGTTCTGCTGCTAGCTGATGTAACATCTCAAGTATTGTTCCAATATGGACACCAGTCGTTCCGATGCTCCGTCCGTGCACGGGTGGAATGCGCTACTCAGTCCTTGTTCAGATCCAATCAGTTTCAAAAATGCTTTCCAGAACTTGGACGTGAACCTGGTCCCTCGGTCGCTGATTATCCTTTCAGGCGCACCGTGTAATCTGTATATGTGTTGCGTGAAGAGTTTGGCGAGCTTGGGTGCTGTTGGGATTCCCTTGCAAGCGATGAAATGGGCTTGCTTCGAGAACAGGTCCGTGATTACCCAAACTGCCGTTTTCCTTTTGCTTGTGGGTAGATCGACTACAAAGTCCATGGCTATTTGCTGCCATGGCTGTGAGCAGTCTGCTACTGGTTGCAGAAGTCCCTTGGGTTTTCCTGTAGTCCTTTTTGCCGTTGCGCACACCGGGCAGGTTTTCACGTAGTCCTTTACGTCCCTGCGCAATGTGGGCCACCAGAACTTACGCCTGGTGAGGTGCAGGGTTTTCACGAACCCAAAGTGCCCCGCCGCTTTATGGTCATGGTTTTTCTCAAGTACGCGCTTCCACATGCTGGCGGGTACATACAGTTTGTCATTGCTCCCCCATCCCCCATCGTGTTCTTGTAGTAATCCTTTGTTTTCACCCCACCACATGTCGTTTGTTGTTGCTGCCTGTATATCCTTTTCTAGGGGGTTCTGTGTCCTGGTCCCCTTTTTCTGTTCCTTTGCCACCGCCATGTTTCCTTCCTGTTTATTTTGCAGTTCTTGGTCGTCAGGTGTGTTTGTGGTTTTGCTGGGGAATAAGGTTTCCGTTATTTCCTCTGCTTTCCCATCATGTTGTGGCAGCCGTGACAGTGCGTCTGCCAGGTAGTTTTTCCCCCCCCGGAAGTACTTTAGAGTGAAGTTAAAGTGGCTAAAAAATTTGGCCCATCGGAGTTGTTTCGGGTTCAGTCTCCTGGGCGATTTCAACGCTTCCAGGTTCTTGTGGTCCGTCCATACCTCGAATGGGACTGACGCCCCTTCCAGCAGGTGCCTCCACATTGCCAGGGCATGACGGATGGCGAACGCTTCTTTTTCCCATACGTGCCAGCGTTTCTCCGTGTCAGTGAATTTTTTTGATATGTACGCGCAGGGTCTTAGTTTGTCGTTCTCGTCTGCCTGCAGTAATATCGATCCCAGTGCGTTATTTGATGCATCCGTGTGGATGATAAACGGTTTATCTACTTCGGGGTGCTTCAGTATGGGTTCCGCTGTGAATAGCGCTTCGAGTTTCTCAAAGGCTTCCTGGCACTCCGGGGTCCACTTTATTTTGGAGCATGGCTGTTTCGTTTGTTTTTTGCTGCTGATTGTTTTTGTTTTCAACAAGTCCGTTAATGGCAGTGCTATTTGTGCAAAATTTTTTTATGAAGTCTCTATAGAAATTGGCAAACCCTATGAACGCCTGTACTTGGCATCTGGTTCGTGGGGGTTCCCACCCCACTACTGCTTGTACCTTAGCGGGGTCCATTTCTATGCCTTTGTTCGAGATCCTGAAACCTAGGAAGTCCAGTTTCTCTTGGTGGAAGTCACATTTGTCTAATTTGACATATAGTTTCACTTCCAGTAGTTTCTTAAGCACTGCTTTCACTAGCTGTATGTGTTCTGCCATGTCCTCTGAAAAAATTAGTATGTCGTCTAGGTAGACGATGACTCCCCGGTACAAAAACTCGTATAAGACTTCATTGATTAGTTTCATAAAGATTCCCGGTCCCCCAGCAATCCCAAATGGGAGGACTCTGTATTGAAACGAGCCGAGCGGGCAGTTGAACGCAGTCTTCCATTCGTCCCCCTCCCGTATTCGGACCCTGTAATATGCTTCCCTTAGGTCCAATTTAGTAAAGATTTTCCCTTTGGCCAGCTGTGCCAGCATGTCCTTCAGTAGGGGTAGGGGGTATTGGTTTGTGACCGAGATGGCGTTCAACCCCCTGTAGTCCGTGCATAGCCGAAGTGAGCCATCCTTTTTCTTGCGAAATAGTACGGGGGCCGCCAGGGGGGAGTTCGCTGGTTCGATGAAGCCCCGTGATTATTTATAAATTTCCGCAGCTCTTGGAGTTCCCGTTGAGTCATGGCGTACATCTTCGGCTTGGGGAATGTGGCCCCAGGGATCAGCTCAATGGCGCAGTCCGTTTTTCTGTGGGGCGGTAGTTGGTCGCACTCCTGCCCATTGAATACGTCTTTGACAGGTATGTAATTTTTTGGGAATGTTGTCTTTGTTCCTTCCCGTGATTCCTCCCCCCTCACAGTTCCTGCCGCCCCTGGTTCCGTCTCTTTTTCTGCTGTGCCCTTTATTTCATCGCCGTACTTCCCATCTATGAAATCTATCTCCCCTGACACCCAATCGATTTGGGAGTTTCTTTCCCTCAGCCACTTAAGTCCTAATACGATGGGTTGCGTGGAGATGGGGGCCACTATGAACCGTAAAATTTCCGTGTGTGTGCCAATTGACATCTTCACCGCTTCCGTGAAGTGCCCCACCGGCCCCCCTTTCATTTCTGTCCCATCTAGCTGGCAGAATGTGATGGGTGATTTCAATTTGAACAGTTTTAGCCCCATGTCCATAGCTATTGATGGGTGCATCAAGCATCTGGTGCACCCCGAGTCCAGCATTGCTGCCCCAACAACCTGCTCCCCCCCGTCCAAGGTTTCTAGTTTTACCTTGACCTGCATCGTGGGGCAGTCTTCTGTTGTCATTGTATCGCTGCGCCCCTTGCTGAAGGCCTGTCCTGCGGCGCACTTTAGGGCAGGCCGTTTCCGTTTCCTGCCGGCATGAATTCTTCGTCTGTGGAGTCTTCTGTTGTTAACTCTGGTTCCGCGTACATCCGCCGCTCCGTCGCTGCCTTTGCTGTTGATTGTTTGTAGGGGAGGGCTTTGCGCAACCTCTCTCCGGGTCTGTTCTTTTCTGGTGGTTGGGTGCATTCGCTGATTCTATGCCCCTCTCTCCCGCACTTGAAGCATAAGTTGTTTCTGGCCCGTCGTTCTTTTTCTTCCACCCATGGTTTTCTATCGTGTTCTTTTCTGCGGTGATATTGGCTGGTCTGTGTTGTTCTTCCCAGGTATTGGAGTTGTCGGTAGGATCGGATGCGCATTTTCGTACTCCCTACCTTTCCTGCCAATTGGACCCACTCGTCAAGTGTCTCTGGGTCCCCTCTCCCTGCTGCCATGTCTAGTAGTTCTGGTCTCAGTCCCATTTGGAAGTACTCGACCTTGAACGATTCAGGCCAATTCGGGAGGCGGCTGACCAACTTTTTAAACTCTAGGGCGTATTCTGCCACTGTGCTGTGTCCCTGTCTCAGCCTTTGTATTTCTGCTTTCGCTGACATCCTGGACAGGGTGTCTTCGAATCTTTTACGTAGGGCTCTCATAAACCAACTAAAGTTGTGCAGTTCCTTCGCCCCGGTATCATGCAGTACCGCTAACCATTTTGCTGCTTCCCCGATCAAAAAATTCGACATGTACCGGACCTTTCCTTCTTCGTTTAGGAACAGTCTTTCTGATTCTTCCATGAACCCTCTCACGTGGTTCAGGAAGCATGCCAATTTTTCAGGGTCCCCGTCAAATTTTGTTTTCAGTTTTGTCACGATGGCGGGTTTGTGGATTTGATAGGGAGTGGGGTTACTCACGTAGCTTGGCTGTGCTACCGGCTCGTCCCTTTCCTCCCCGTAATCCTCCTCCTCTTCATCGCTTTCTCTGGCGCTTTCCGAGTCGGAGGCTCCCGCGGGTTGGCTGTAATCGTTCAGCATGCTTTGGTCTCTTTCTTGGCGCTGGGGACTTCTCAACAAGTTCTCTAAGGCTTGGATTGCCGTCAGTTTGGCATCCATGTCTTCTAGTCCTATTTCCATCCTGGCAGCCCTTTCCTCCAGCGCCACGATTCTCTGTGATTGGGAGATTCGTGATTTCGCTGGTTGCTTCCCTTGGGCTGGGGCCATGCCTCCGCCCACCCCGATTGACCACCGTTGGGTGGCTTGCACGCAGGGTGGGGGTGCGAGGGGGTTTGGTTATCTCCCCCTCCTTGCCTTTCCTCTGCTTCCGCCGTCCGGCGATTTCCAGTTGTCCTCCCGGTCCCGGCATTGCTGCTGTTTCTGCCGCGTTTGTTTGAAGTGTGGTTGTTTCGTCATCGCTTTGAAGCATTCTGCCCTGTACCATGTCTCGTCGGTGGCGCGCCCCGCACTGTCCGCTGTGAGCTGCTGGTGCATGCCGGTCTCCTGCTTGGGCGTCCCGGTCGCTGTCGCTCCGCCGTCGAAAGCTCTCCGCCGCCACGAGCTGCTGGTGAGCGCCAGTCTCCGCTGGGCTTCCCGGTCGCTGTCGCTCCGCCGTCGAAAGCTCTCCGCCGCCACGAGCTGCTGGTGAGCACCGGTCTCCGCTGGGGCTTCCTGGACGCTTTCGCTCCGTCGCCGAAAGCTCTCCGCCACCGCGCGCTGCGAGTGTGCACCGGTCTCCGCTGGGGCTGCTCGCCTGAAGGCTCTCCGCCGCCGCGAGCTGCTGGTGAGCGCCGGTCTGTGTCGGTGCTTCCCGGCTGCTGTTGCTCCACCGCCGCCGGTTTTCTGCTGCCGCGAGTTGCTGGCGTGCACCGGTCCCCGCTGGGGCTTCCCGGCCGCTTTCGCTTTGCCGCTGAAGAATCTCCGCCGCTGCTAGCTGCGAGGGAGCGCCGGTCTCCGCTGGGCTTCCCGGCTGCTGTCAGTTTCGCCGTCGCCGGGCAATCTCCGCTGGACCATCTGCCGGTTGTGGGTGAGAGCCGATCTCAATCGTGGAGCTTCCCGAAGGCTTTCAGGTTCGCTCCCAGGAAAATCGGCTGGTACTGATCTGTGCCTTTGTGTAAGCTGTTTCTCACGCGAGTGCAAACGTTTCTCCCAAATAAGACTTCAGCTCGAGTATTGGTGAGTAAACGGTTTATTGCTGTACATGAGTAAGCAAGCGAAAAGGCACGGATGGTTCCCGGACTCCCGGCTTGGCTTTTTAAATCCTCCCGCCAGAGTGCCTGCCCCCTCCCTGCTGAGGACTTCCCTTCAGTCTGCTTCGGGTCAGGTTTGGGTCAGTGTCCTTGAGTGCCTTATCGTCCCTCATCTGGGAGGCGTGGTTGGTGGTTATCGTTTCGCCCGCGCCCTGTGCCTCTTGTTTCCTTTGTCAAGTCCTTTATCCCTTTGTGATGCTGGGAGTGCTCGGGATATGGCGGGACCCTGGGGTCATGCCAGGGTTCTGACACATTGGCAGGAAGCCTCAGACCATCCTGGACAAATGGCTGTCCAATCATTGCTTGAAAACCTCCAGTGACGGAGCCCCAGGACTCCAGGAGGGAGTCTGTTCCCCTGCTTAATAGGTCTTGCGGTCAGGAAATTCCTCCTCATTTCAGTTTTGCATCTCCCTCTGCAAAGTTCCTGCGGCTCTTGTCCGACCCTTGGAGACTAAACCCACCCCCTCTTCCCTGGGACAGCCCTTCAAGGCTTGGAAGACGGCATTTGGCATTCCTGTTCCTTCTCTTCTTTAGGCTAAGCCTACCTGGTTCCTTTAACCGGTTGTCTGCCCTCTGTCCAGTTCCCCAGTGTCCTCCTTGTACTGAGGTGACCAGAACTGGACCCTGTATGGCTCGTCCAGTCCGACCAATGCAGCGTAGAGCAGGACTGTCACTTCCCAGGAACTTGACACCAAGTCTCGGTCGGTGCAGCCCAAGATCGCATTGGCTCTTTTGGCAGCTGCGGCACACTGCAGGCTCATAATTATCCGTGCCCTACCAAGACACCCGGATCCTTCTCTCAAGTGCTACCACTGAGCCAGGTGCCACCTGTGTTGTACCTGCGCATGTGCTTTTTCCTGCCTAAGTGTGGAATCTTTCATTTCTCACCACTGAACGAAGTTTTGTTGGTTCGGGCCCCGTGTTCAGGTCTCTCAAGATCCTCTTGAACCTGGAGCCTCTTTTCTGAGGTGGTAACAATCTCCCCCCGCCGCCTTTTGCTTTTGTGCCATGCTTTTGCCCTTCTACCCCCTCATCCGAGCCCTTTATGAAGAGGTGGGAGAGTTGTGGCCCCAGGAGAGGGCCCGGAGGTTCCCCATGGCATCCCTCCCTCCGTGTGGACATAGAGCCCTGAAGGACCACGCGTTGGCTACGGGGGTTCAGCCAGCTGCATTTCCATCTGGTAGTGGGACCGCCCATCCCACATGGTTCCGTTTCGTCAAGAATGAGGCTGTGGCCAACCTTATCAAATGTCTTTCTGAAGTCCCATAGCTGGATCCCCCCCTCCTCCTGCGGGATCTGCAGAGCCTTGGGGGCGGGGATCCAGAGGAATCTCACCCCAGGAGGCCCGCAAGGGGGATACTTCTGGGGAGGGAAGAGGAGACTGATGGAGCTGCCCCCCCTCTCCGTGGCCTCCACCCACAGACCATCTGAGCCTCCAGAGGCGGGCAGGCCTTGTGCCAGTCCCTGGGCCCTGAGCGTCACCCAGCAGTCCCCACAGTTCCTCAGCTTGACCCAGGGGTGCCTGCTTGCTGGCTCCTTCCTCAGACTGGGTCTGCAGTGTTGGCCCCATCAACTGTCCCCTCGGGCCCTGAGCCACAGCCTCCGTGATGGGGGTGGTGGTGGCAGAGAAGGCTCACGTGGTGCCAAACCCTGCCATGGGGTTCCTTTACTCACACCACTTAGGACAACTGCCTGTTTAAGGAAACCCACCTTGGCATAATGGGCGTCCTGCCAAAGTGGGTCAAGTCCAGGGGCAGCCTCCCAGGCAGACAGAAGGCGTGCGAGTGTGACCGCCTTGTCCCAGGTCCCGCCTTCCCCTCTGCCCCCCAACCCTCACTCCTGGCAGGGACCTCGGCTGGGTTTTCCCCACCATCCTGGCTGGATGCATCCCAACCAAGACATTTTCCTTCCAAAGCGGCAGGCCCGAGGCCCGGCGGGGTACGGCAAATCATTGAGGTCTTTCTCTGAACCTCACTGGGGTGGGTGCAGTGGGGCATGCATGGAGGAGGGGATCCAGCTTGCTCTGCCCCAGAGAATTGGGTCTCCGGATTCTCACACACATGAACTCTCAGAGAGTGGGGTCTGGGAAAAGGAGATCTTTATTCCCTCCATCCTTCCCTCCCCAGGAGGCTTCCTCAGTGTTCCAGACACTTGCGCAGAAGTCCTTCCCCTTCGGGGGGTCAGGAGGTGAGGGCATCAGCAGGGACCCGCCAACCGATCCTGGACGAAGCGGTGCTCGTGGATGCTACGGCAAGCAGGTGGGTGACCCCGAGGTGATGGGGGTGGGGTGGGTGGGGGTGGGGGCTAAGGTCCTCTCATGGTCCTCCCAACTAAGCCGGCTCTAGGGATGGGGGGGAGAGGAGAGTCCTGTTGTGGCCTTTGGCAATCTGCCCTGGCAGAGATGGGAAGCGTGGGGGGGGTCTTTGCTCCGCAGCACAAGAGGAAGAGGCTCTTCCGAGGGATCTGCCCTCACAAGGGAGTGATCCTGCTGCTGGGAGGGTGCGAAACCCCCACTGAGGCTGAAAGACAAAAGGTGGCGAAGCACATATCCGGTCACAGAGGGCCCCCTCGTCGTGCCCAGCTGCTCTCACAGAGATCCCCGGGCTGCTCACCTGGAGCCGAGAGGACAGCCACACGGTCTTCGTCCATCTTCCTCCTGCGCAGGACGAAAAGACAAGCAAGGCAAAGTAAGTCCTGGGGGGGGGGGGTTTGGGGCTTGCGAGGGGTCTGAGACGCATCTGGGGAGCAAGCACAGCCTGCCTCTCACCACGAAGGTGGCACACTTGGGGTCCTTCCCAGTCACTGCCCTGCTGAACAGCCCACAAGACTGGCTCTCCTGAGCCCTGTGGGCATCTCTCATAAAGCCCAGTGGCAGTTCCTCTTGGCGAGGCTAAACGGGGGTGGGGGATTTGTGGTTCAGTTCCTGGGCAAAGTCAGGCTTCGGGCAGCTGGTTGCGGGTCTCGTGGGATGTCAGCATGGCCCTCCCGTGTTTTTGTCCCAGGTTTACACCTTTGTGCGAATCCGGTCTTTCATTCCTAACCCCCCTCACTCAGCCTTCCCCGATGTGCAAAGCCCACGGCCATAGACGATGCGGCCCCCGCGGGCAGGACACGCGCTCTCCCAGGCCTCTCGCAAGCCGGCCAAATGGCTTCCTGGGGTGGGGCGCGCCCCCCAGCCAAGTCCACTGGTGGGAGGGGGAGGAGAAGCAGGCGAGGAAGAAGAGGGGCCTGGTGGGGGGCAGGTGGGTGGGAGCGTGCCACGGCGGCAGGAGCCGTCCGGGGCTGCCCTGCTGTGAGAATGGTAAGGCTGGACGGAGGGCACGAGGGGCGTTCTTGTGGGTCAGGCCCTGGAGCAGGGTAGCCCCGATGGCTTGCAGGCAGCTCAGCTGGGGCCAAGGGCCTCCCACAGTTGGAGAAAGGTTACTCCTTCCAGCAGGTCTCGTCCCCATGATTGTTACTATCGAAGTTCATGGGGAGTCCCCAAAGTCTATTATTGCAGGGGTGCCCAGTTCCACCAATTTTGGGGCCCTTCCTTACTTGTTTCGGTGCCGACAGGCACAGACGATGATCAGAGTGAGGAGGAGGACGATGGCCAGGGAGATGAAGACTCCGAGCAGGATGTTCATCAAGTTGGAATCCTCTGTGTCCCCTGGGTGGGAGCAGAGCAAAGAAGGGACCATGAGGGGGGGGGAATGAGGGTCCAGAGAGCCAGAGGCCAGGTGGGGGCAGAGCAGGGGTCTGGGCTACCTGGTTTAGTAGTCAGGGTGCCACCTGGCAGAGCCTGGGAGGTGCTGCTGACACCCAGTGACCGGGTGGTGGTGGTGGCGGCGGTGGCGGCGGCGGTGGCGGCGCTGGGGGTGGGGGGTGCTGGGGACACATCGTCCAGCGGGGCTTCCTCGCAGAAGAGTCCGATGTAGCCCTCCAGGCAGAGGCAGACGAAGCCCCCCGAGGTCTCCTGGCACGTCCCCTCATTCTGGCAGGGGGTGCTGAGGCAGGGACTGTCTGCAGAGGAAGAGGAAGAATCCGAGGGCTGGGTCAGGCACCCAGACCCCCAAGCCCCCCTTTCCTTAGTGCCCCACAGGTGCCAGGCGCTGGGCAGGCAAAGATGATGCCCAAGTCGTCTGAACTCTAGGGAAGCACAAAACAGTGTTCTCTCTCCTGCCACGGAGGGGTAAAACAAATTCTCCCCCCCCCCCGCCACAAGTGCTATGGATTGACTGGTGAAGAACACCCTTTGACAAGAGCAGCAGCGCAGCACCATGGTTCAGGGGCTGGTTTGGGCTGGGGGGGATCCAGGCTCAAGCCACTTGGCTCTGACTTTAGATCACTGATGGTGTTCCTGCAGACCCATGTTTCTCTACTTGGCAACTCTAAGATGGGTGGACTTCAACTCCCAGAAGTCTGGGAAGAGTTGCCAAGGTTGAGAAACACAGCTGTAGAGAATCAGGAAGATGACCTTGACGGAGCTACGCAGGGACGGTTGCCTAGGCAAAAGGCGCTGAAACATTTTTTAAGTCCTGAGAAATAACATTTGGAAGCGGCTCAGACACCTCCCTAATTCACAGGAGTATAAGGGGGGGGGGGAGTACAGCACATGCATACTTGCAAGAGTCTGTTATTGCAACCAATCTAAAAAACAAAAAGTATAGGCAGTCCTCGACTTACGACCGTTTGTTTAACGACGGTCTGAAATTACAACGGCCTCAGAGTGGGTGCTTTACGGCCTGTGAAGCAGTTCCGAGCATCACAAAATGTCACACCACCACCCCCAGTCACATGATCGCATTTTGGGTGCTTGGCAACCAGCTCACATTTACGACTGATTGCAGCGTCCCGCGGTCACGTGATTGCGTTTTGCAATGTTCTTTGCCAGAAAACAGCAAAAAACGCCCATTGGGGAAGCTGGATTCGCTTAATTGCGGTGATTCACGATGACTCAACTTACGACCGCAACAACTGACAATGGAAATTCCAGTCCCAGTTATGGTCGTAAATCAAGGACTACCTGTAGTTTGAATTGATTTCCTGGTCTGGTCTACCTAGTAGGGCTGGCCCTTCCTGATAAGAAGTCTCTATTTCCTGCAGTCAATTGCCCTTCGAAGGCAGGGCTGTCTCACCTCTTCCCTTTGGATAAAGGCTCACTCTCTCAGCCCAGCCTACCTTGCACGGAGGACAAAAGGGGGGGGGGGGTCCCTGGCGTGCTGCTACGCCAGCAGCTATTCTGGCTTGAACAGGTGGCAGACAGCGGTCCACAAGAGGTGAGGAACGTTGTGCAGCCACAAAGAGCAGAAAACATGCTCAGAGGGGAACCCTTCCCGCCCTGTTCACCTCGGAAGCAGCCGTGGACATAGTTGGCCACCGCACAGATCTCCCCTTCGCTGCATCCCGCTGGCGAGCACTCCAAGACCTCCGTGAGCCGGCAGGCACATCGCTGGGAACAGTCCTCCGTCATGAACGTCTGATTGATCTGGGGAGAAAAGGGCTCAGCGCCACGGCGGGAAAATCTCTGCTCTACCCATCAGGCGCCCCCTCCTTTGGGGTCCAGAGAGTCTCGGCAGCCAAAGGGCGCTGCTGCTGTCCCCACCCCATCGCCCCACTGTTTTGGCCGCCCTCCTGTCTGGAATATCTGTCCCGGCTGACCCATAACTCCCCCGGCGCTTTCTCTGTGTCACCGGACCGGCCTTCCCAGCCTTCGGGAGGCGACTCTCACTGGCCACACTGGTCGGCGGGTGGCGGGTCTGGCTTGGATGGGCCCCCCTTAACGTCTGCGGGTGAGTCTGTCAGCATTCGGACCTCCCTCCCAACGCTGGCGCCTACCTGGTAATACTGGCCATTGCTGGAGCAGCCGCACTGGCTGTAGGGGACGCTGACCAGCCCGCTGAGGACGTAGCCAGGGGCGCTGGCACAGCCCTCGACACAAGGGGCCTCACAAGTGGATGGGGCGGCCAGGTTGGCGCACGTCGCAGGGCAGGCACTCATGCAGGGCTGGTAGCTGGTATGGGCCGGACACTGAATCTCTGCAGGGAGAGAATTGGGGATGCTCTGAAACGCGGAGCCCGTCTGCGTCGCTGTGGCCTTGCCCGTTTTGAGCTGCTGGGGTGACCCTCCGATTTGCTCATCCTGAAGGGGCCGGGGAGGGCTGCCCTTCCTTTGGCCCAAGAGTCAAACAGCGAGGGCTTTTTTCTCAAGAACAGGGGTCTGGGCCCCAAGCGCACAGCCTTCCCTAGCCGGTTCAGCAAAGGGCTGTGCTGATTCAGGAGCATGGGTGTTGTAGTCTAGCTCATTTGGGGCTTGTGGGGGCAGGCCAGGGAAGGCTGTGGGATGCTACGCAGGATGACCCTGGTGTATCTATGCCAGAGCCCCGGCAGGGCCCGGGGTACTCACTACAGCCGGTCTTCTGCCTCCATAGCCCCAGGTCCACGCCCTCCTCCTGGCACAGCTGGGCATAGGCCTGAAAGTCTTGGCACAGGAGCTCCGTGTCATTGAACAACGCACACATGTCGTAGACGCAGCTCCTGCCAGGCCGAGGGGGAAGCAGTTAGATGCAGCCGGGGGCTTCTTTGGGCCTGCCCTGAAAAAGCCCTCCTTGCACACTCACTCTTGGAAAGGGGCAGGGGACACGACGCCGTGGCAGGCCGAGAAGGGTCCCGCGGGGGCCGCCAGCGCCCCGCAGACGGTGGTCCCGTTTACGAAGGCCAGCTGCTCCGGAGTGCAGTCTACCTCGAATCCTGATTCGGGCTCTTCGGCAGGCTCCTCACGCCTGTGGGGAAAGCAGGGGCCTCAGGATCCGCACACGGGCTGGCGGCCCGGCCGGAGCCAAGGCTAAGGCGGCTTCGCTTCCTTCCAGGGGCTGGTTCGAGCGGCGAGGAAGGTTGTCCCTGGAGGCCCTTTCCCCCCAGGACCCACCTCCCGCTTCTGCCAAGCAGGCGCTTTCCCGGCGCCCCTCCGGCTGACCTGACTCGGGCGGGGCTGAGGTTCCCGCGGCCCCCGTCCAGGGCCCTCCTCTGGGCCGAAACCTTCCAGCTATTGCCGAAGGTGTTGAGCGACCGGGTCACTGTCCCGTCTGGTTTCATGTACTCGTTATTCCGCCGCCCGTCGTAATTCCCGCAGAGCCCCCCAACACGCTGCTGGTATGTGCTGGGCAGGACGATCTCTGCGGACCAAGAGAGAAAGAGGGACGCTCAGCCGGCCCCCCTCCCGCTTCATCCTGAGCCTCGTGTCTTTGGGGGGGTGTCTATGGGGTCACACAATGCGCTTCCTCGAAGACTCTGGCTTAGCAGCTGCACAGGATAGTTCAGATGTCCTGCAGGGCGGGTGGGCGGGGGGGGGGCTTGCCGGGGGACTCTGAGACATGCAGCCAACCCCTTCTCGCAAAGGGTCTTGTGTGTGTGTGTGTGTGTGATGAGACCACGTGTGTGTGAGATGGGCCACATTGTGCACTTTGCGTTCTACAGAAGGCCACCTCACCCAGGGGTCCCAGGGGTGAGGCCCTTCTTTTGGCTGCCTGGCAGCAGCTGAGGCCACCTGGTGTCTCCCCCCCCCCCTTTGTTCAATTTGGGATTAACTGCCGTGGCACCCACCCACCCCGGCTAGGCCACGTGGACAGTGAGATCGCCCCCAATCACCCCGGCCATTCGTTCCTCAGGCTATTAAATATCTCCTGAATGCCACTTGCCAGACTGGAGAGCAGAAGGGTTTCTAGTCTGAGATACTTAACTGGGGTGCCAACCCGCCCCCCCTCCGGATGCATCATCGGGACTTGCAGAGTGCACAGCCAGCACGGTCTCTGCTCTTGAACCCGTCCCTGCCCCGAGGGCCCGAGACAATGCTGGCCCCCCAACGGAGCGGTTCCTTGGAAGATGCTGGTGGTGATCCAAGGGCAGAGGCCAAGCGCCCAGCTAGTGCCCAGCCAGCGGGGGAGATGGTTTGTCTCCCGCCCCCCTTCTCCCACCTCCCTGGGCAAGACTGACCGGCAGCATTCTTGCCATCAAAGGA
This sequence comes from Charina bottae, assembly GCA_023362775.1. Lineage (NCBI taxonomy): Eukaryota > Metazoa > Chordata > Lepidosauria > Squamata > Charinaidae > Charina > Charina bottae. Next base: position 4,778,336 of record JALMGJ010000036.1, read on the forward strand.
GACAGAGAAGCCAAAACTGGTCTGCACAAAGAGGCTGCGGCCCCTCTGGATGATCTGGAGCCCGTCCCTGGGGGAGTAGGGAGGAGTGACCGTCACACCGTTGACCTGGAAGCAAGGGAGAAGCGGTCATGGGGGGGGGGCAGCTGGGGGCAGCAGGGGGGGGGGACAGGGGACAGGATCCCCAGTGCGACTCGGCGGTGGGTTCGGCCAGCCAGGAGGAGCTCCTGGGTCTGCTTCGAAAGGGCCTGGGGAACAATTCACTTTGAGGAGGAAAAGCCACAGGGGCGGGGGGGGGGGGCTGCTTAGTTTGAAAAGAGAAAAAGTGGCAGACAACCTAGTTTATCCAATGCCAAGCCGTTTTTCCTAATGCTGGAACTCAGTTACCAACTATTTCCACAATCGGTTTGTGGTGTCTGCTGCCCTGTGGTGACTTTGAGGGGAGGGGGAGGGGGAGGCTTCATGGAAGAGCCCTGCTCAGAGGCTCTCCAAACACCAGCTGCTGAGCGGACCTGGGGGGCCATCAAACAGTTGGGCCTGATGCCCCCCTGAGGGAACCAGAGCCCATCTGAGGGCAGCAGGAAGCGAGATGAGCTGGAAAGGGGTTCGGGTTAGAGAGCTGGCAGGGAGTTCGCTGGCACGCCGGCCCTCAAGGAGAAGACCTTGCGAACAGAGCTCTGGCCCCGCCCCCCGGCTGCTCACCGCCATCTTGCGCCCCTGCATCAGGGTGATGCGGTGGCCCAGCACCTCGACGTAGACCTCGCGCAGGAAGGAGACCCGCTGCAGGGGGGAGCGGCGATAGTTCCTGCCTGCCACTGAGAGGGGCTCCAGCTCCTCGGGCACCCGGCCCAGCGTGCGGGTCAAGGTGTAGGTACACCGGCCTTGGAAGTGGTGGACGAAATTGTCGAATGTGCGGTAGTGCGGGTCCCCCGAGACCACACACTGGTGGAAGACTGCAAGAGAAAGAGGAGTGCCACGCGGGGAGGCCGAGTCATGTGGGGAGGGGGAAAGGTGAGTTGGCGAGGGCAACCCCCGCTCCGTGATCCTGGCACCCCGGGGTACTCACTGGTTGGCCGGCAGTAGCGCGACCCATCGGTGCTAATGGAGCACTGGGACCCTGGCAGACAATGGAAGGGCTGGCACTGGATCTCCCCGCTGCCCAGGCAGGTGCAGCGTTTCTGGCAGTTGCTCGTCACCCAGGAGTCTCCGGCCTGGAAAGGAAGCCGAGAGAGGCGGGTGAGGCTGGGCCCCGGGATCTCACTGGCCAGGTGGATGGAGAGCTCAGCTGCCCCCCTGGCTGGTTTCCAAAGACTAAGTCATGTCAGCCTTGTGGGTCCTTGGATGGGAGACCACCAGGAAATCTCCCCTTGATAAACCTGCATAGATCCTAGGAGGAGTCACTTCCGTCCTGTGGCCAGGAAAGTACAGGAGTCAAGAGATTTTGCCTGATCGTGGGGCAGCAAAAGGTAACTAATGCAACGTTTTTCTTGGGGCGATTGAAGATGGCAGTCCCAGCACAAGACAGGCAGTCCCTACATTTCCCCCCTTGGTCCATGCACAGGCCTCTTCCCATCTCCTTCTGGCTGGGCCCCCTCCTCCGCTTACATTGTGGTATTCCTGTTGGGAGTCCAGGCATCCACACTCCTGCATTGGGACACAGGTGTAGTCGCTTAGCACGTGGCCCCGGTCACACGCGCAGCCCTCCACGCAGGGGGTGGGGTGACGGCAGTAGGCAGGGGCATAGAGGTTGGAGCAGGTGGCTGGACAGGGAGATGCACATTCGGTGAAGTGGCTGTTCGGACGGCACGGAAGAGCTGGACCAGAGAGAAGGAAGGGGGGGCAGGGAGAAAGGAATAATGATTTTTGGAAACAGAATCTCAGAAATGGATTCCCCCCCCCCATTTTTTAAAAACCAAGCAGCCAAGGATATTTCTAGCAAAATATGTGTGGGTTGGGGGTGCTTTTACCCTAGTCCAGAGCTTTCCAAACTGTGTGTCGTGACACAAAAGTGTGTCGCCACACACAGTCTGGTGTGTCGCCACACAACCCGGAAGCGCTGATCATCATCAGCGCTTCCGGGTTTTCCCGCGGCGACACACCAATGGCGGTGCGCAAAAACCGAAAGCGGCAGCAGCGCTTCCGGGTTTTTGCGCGCTGCCGCAACGGCGGCACTTCCGGGTTTTCCCGTGGCGACACACCAACGGCGGTTGGTGTGTCACCGTGGGAAAACTTTGGAAAGCCCTGCCCTAGTCTGTTAGCACCAATAACATCAGATGCAGAATTCAAACAGCGATTCCATGTTCATAAAGAGCTTTTTCATCCAGGGATGCCTATTTCTATGGCCAAGTTCTTTTCAGAATGTTTACTAAAAAAAAAAAAAAAACTTGGCCATAGAAATGGGCATCATTGGATGAAAAACACTTTTAATAAACTTTAATAAACTTTAGAATGTTTACTAAAAATTGAGAGCCAGTTTGGTGTAGTGGTTAAGGCAGGGCTTTCCAAAGTTTTCCCATGGCGACGCACCAATGGCGGCGCACGAGAAAACCTGGAAGCGCCGCCGCTGTGGCGGCACAGAAAAACCTGGAAGCACCGCCACCGCTTTCAGTTTTTGTGCGCCGCCGCCGCTGTGGCACTTTTGGATTTTCGCACGCCGCAGCAGTGGTGGTGTCCTTGTGTGCCGTGCAAAAACCCGGAAGCGCTGATGGCCCGGTGGCGCGCCATCAGTGCTTCCGGGTTTTGACAGACACACCTGGGCCCCGCAGGCGACACACTTTTGTGTCGCAACACACAGTTTGGAAAGCTGTGGGTTAAGGCATCAGGCTAGAAACCGGGAGACCGGGAGTTCTAGTCCCACCTTAGGCATGAAACCAGCTGGGTGACCTTGGGCCAGTCCCTCCCTCTCAGCCCTAGGAAGGAGGCAACCAGAAACTTTGCCAAGAAAACTGCAGGGACTTGTCCAGGCAGTCTCCGAGAATTGGACACGATTGAACAGACAAAATAATAATAATAATAATAATAATAATAATAATAACAACAACAACAACAACAACCATAAAACAGGTATGAAAAATGTAGATAGACAACCCACATAACTGCTGGAAGACAACAAACTGACAACCATGAGGCTACTATGGATTTGTGGAAGGGAAGAAGACGGAGCAAAAGAAAGAGAACGGTACCATTCACCTTTCGAACATCCGTCATGTGCCATATTCTCCTGACCTTCCTCCCATTCATCCTAACTCATTGTGTTGCTTGTTCCATTCATTTTGTGCATTTCTTGTGCATGGGCTCCTGTCTGCTGCCCCATGGACAACTTACGGCAGAAGGTACTGTTCCTCCAGGAGATGCTGGTCACGCCTTGGCTCTTGCACGCTTCCACGTAGGCCTGGATGTTGTCGCAGAGGACGGAGGTCATGCCCTGGTACTCGCACATGTCGTAAAGGCAGTTCTGGAAGAAAAGCTTGGGGTCGATGATGGAATGGCAGGGCTGGTACTTGGGCGCCATGATCTCGAGGCACAAGACGTGAAGGCGCTCCAGTTCTTGGCGGGAGCAGTTGGGGTGCAAGTCCAGGCGGTCGTCTGGCTGACAGCTGTCGGCATAAAGAAGGGAAGAAGAAAAAGGCTACGTTGGGCTAGGAAGAATATACTTTGCCCTGAACTGAATTACAGGGAACAGACTGTAAGGAAGAGGCTAAAATGGGCTGCTTCTCCATTTACGCTTTTTGGAGTTAGCGAGTTGGCTGGAACCCTTTCCCACACAGATTATACTAAAATGCTATTTTTATCCAGAAATATCTTCCTATACTGGGACTTGAAGTCCACACATCTGGGGAATTCTGGGAGTTGAAGTCCACACATCTTAAAGTTGCCAAGCTTGAAAAACACTATGTTTACATGCAAGAGTTCTATGCAGCAAAGATCCTTTGCAAAATTAGTTATAAGTTTCCCCTTGGTCAGTTTCCTGCCCAACCTTCCCCCAACAACTTACCCTGGATCAGCATCACTGGGGGCTTTCCAGCTATTCCCAAACTGGGTGTCATTTGCAGCCAAATGTCCATTCGGCATCAGATAGTCATCTGTGCTCTGGTTATTGAAGTTACCGCACATGCCACAAACCTGGGATGGGAAGGTGGATTAAATAGCAAAAAGTCAGAAAGAAGGGCAAGGGGGCTGGATTGCTCGTAGGGACTGACACATGGACATGCAGAATAATCTGGAGGTCAAGAAGCAGCCTAAAAGCCTTCTGGCACAGAATGTCCTGCATGTATTGAGGACAAACATTGGGGGGGGGGATTTAAATATGTGATGTTTCTAAAAAGATCAGAGGTTAAATGTCAATCGCAGAGAGATCAAGAATGCAGAAGGGTGTTTTAAGAGGTCAAGAAAATGAGTGCAGGAGTCACTTGAAGCTGTCTCCCTATGGCGTGCAGTCAGAAGCATAAAAGGGCTGGATATATCATCAGAACTATTATCAAACTAACATCAGAACTATTATCAAAAAGGCACAACAAAGGATGTTCTTCCTGCGTTAACTTAGGAAGTTTAAACTATCTCAGGAGCTTCTGGTACAGTTTTACAGAGGAACTACTGAGTCTGTTATCCGTTCTTCTATAACTGTCTGGTTTGGCTCTGCAACCAGGCAGGACAGACGTAGACTCCGACGGATAGTCAAGTCTGCAGAAAGAATTATTGCAATCCGCCTGCCCTCTACTGAAGACCTGTATGTTGCAAGGGTCAAAAGTAGGGCGGAGAAGATACCTGCAGACCCTTCTCGCCCTGGATATAAACTCTTTCAACTCCTTCCATCAGGACGGTGTTATAGAGTACCGTATGTCAAAACATCTAGACATCAAAACAGTTTTTTCCCTTGTGCTATTGATTTGTTGAACTAATTAATGCAGCATGATATAATGATTGATACTGTTGAACTTTTAATTAATGTAGCATGAGAAAATGATTGATGATGTATGATAAGACATGACTGCTAAGACGTGACCAGTAATGCTCTCTTATATGTGAACATATGCTAGATAACAGATGCAGTATTATTGTCCCTTAATTCTCCCTTAAATATGAGTATGTGTTAGTTAAATAGCTGTATTATTTTTTCTTAATTTTGTTTTCTTTATTGTATAATTTATTATTGTTTATTTTTTTGATGTTAGGTAAATACATTGAGAGCTCTTGCACCGAAGTCAAATTCCTTGTATGTTTAGTCATACTTGGCCAATAAAGTATAGTATAGTATAGTTCGCTTGGGATGGGAAGAGTAATAGCTCTTCTTGGGGATGGCTTGCGCTGTAGAGTTCTCGCAATATAACATCACAGCCTCTTGGATTTTATATATTTAATATTTAATTTATGATTGATATATTGTATAATGTATTTTATATGCTTTTAATCACTAACTTGATTGTAAACCGCCCAGAGTCCCCTTTGTGGGGGGAGATGGGCGGTGATATAAGTTGGAAAAATAAATAAACAAATAGTACAGTACAGTACAGTACAGTACAGTACAGTACAGTATTCTGTTCTGTTCTATTCTATTCTATTCTATTCTATTCTATTCTATTCTATTATTTGCATAGTAAAGGCAAAGGTTTTCCCCTGCACAGTCGTGTCCGACTCCAGGGGCCGGACACGGCCCTCCAGGGGCTCATCTGTTTCTTAGCCGAAGAGCCAGCGCTGTCCAAAGACGCTTCCGCGGTCATGTGGCCGGCATGACGCGCGTGGAATATTGTTATATGCGTACCTTCCCAAAATACGTCCCAGGCAGCTGGATCTCCAAGTGATGGTTTCCATCAAACTTCACCACCAGCCCAAAGTTAGTCTCTATGACCACGTAGATGCCCCTGGAAGTGATGGAGACCCCAGGGATGCGGCCCTCCACGGGGGTTCGCACATGCTGGCCGTCAATCTGTGGTCAAGCGAGAGAGAGAGAGAGAGAGAGAGAGAGGGCTGGTTTGCACCATTAACCCAGACGCCTGACCAGCATGGCTTCGTCTCCTTTTTTCTGATTCTTTGGTTAGAATCCAGATGTTAAGGGAGTAAGAGATCAGTTTAAGTTTGTCAGAGTAGACACACTCCTAAGTGTGACTGTGGTCCTCCCGAGGCACTAGGGAGCTGGTAGCTTTTTAACTCTGATGAGAAAGATGCGGTCAAGATGCTCACGGCGTCTGTGCTCCAAAATTTGACCTGCCATCACTCGCCCTTGTCTTTTGGCCTGTAACGGTGGCAGGGCGGCCAGAAATTCACCAGAAAAACACCTTTCCCATCACACCATCTACAACATGGTGTGTGTGCGGGGGGGGGGGGGGAACCTGCTTCTCTTGAATTTCCATCAAGGGGGAAAGCCGAGTCACCGTAGAGCTTTATCCCGAGGGGATCAGGCCCTGCAGCAGGGGTCAGGAAGATTCTGGAGGAGATTCAGACCTGGAGAATCCGAGTTGCTGCTGGGGTGACAGCCACCCGCTCAGGTGGTGTGGAAAGATGACAAACGGATGCAGAGCTGTACCCGGGGGGGGGGGGGGTGTTCGCTACCTCCTGAATCAGAGCGAGACCTTTCCCTGCTGCCCACCCAAGGGAGGTGCCACCTTGGAGCTGCTGTCCTCCTCTGCTTGCCAGCCGGGAGGCCCATGGCTCCCCACGCCTTCCCCCCCATTCCTCTCGGCCCCTTACCAGCACCCGCCGGCCCTTCTGCAGGGTGATGGTGACGCCCTCAAGTTTGACCGTCACCAGACGCAGGTAGGAGGCCTCTGGCTGCCCACGCTCCTCATTCTTGGCGGTGATGTTGAAGTCAGGGAGGCGAGGGTCGTGCTGGCACACGGCCACCAGGGTGTAGGTGCAGGTGCCCATGAAGGAGACCATCTTGCCATCAAAGGTGAAGTAGTGGGGGTCTCCAGCCACGTGGCAGGTGGCCACTCCTGGAGAGAAGGGCGGGGGTAGAGGTGAGTGGGGCCCTGACCTGGGGGCGGCAGGGTCCCAGAGATGCCACTGGCCACAGGGAGAATTCTCACCGGTGTCTTGGCAGCCCAGCAGGCCCTCCACGGGCTGGCACTCCTGGACAGGGGTACAGCTCCATTCCTCGCAGGTGATCTGGTTGCCAGCAGCGCAAGAACAGCGCTGGGTGCAGTCCAGGTTTCCCATCCAGCTCTCACCAACCTGAGAAGGAAACGGGGGGGGGGGGGCATTGAGGAGGAACCGGCCAGGGCGGCTGGGCGGGTACCGTGTCTGTCCCCCAGAATCTTGGCCTTCAGCGGCCTCCATGCTCGCTCGCTCTGGCCCCAGGTTGCATTGCATAAGCCCCTCTCTCTCTTGCTCTGCAGGCAGGCATGTGCTCGGCAGAGGAACAGCCCCAAGGACTCAGGGGTGCCCAGCCTCCTACTTTGATTTTCATCCTCCTTCAGCCAAGGGCCTGAGAGGCTCAGAGGCTGCAACCCCTTTGCAGACGCCGCTCTTTCCTCCAGAGCCCCTTCCCCAGCCCTTCTCACCACATGGTAGTGCCCGTTGGCATCTGTGCAGCCACACTGGTTGAGCGGGACACAATGGTCTCCACTGAGGACGAAGCCCTGGTCACACATGCAGCCCTCCACACAGGGCAGATCAGGACAGCCGTTCCGGGCATCTGGATCTGTGCAGGTTGACGGGCAGGCTGGGCCACAGGGCGTGTAGTTGCTCCCAGGGGGACAGTTCAGGGCTGGAGAGAGGGAGAGAGGCCAGGCCCATATCACTCTTTTGTCCTTCGTGCAGGTTCAGGATTCTCAGATTGCTTCAGGAAAGGTGGTAACACCGGATTCATCTCCCATTCATCCTGAAATGGAAGGCTAGTGCTGGCTGTATCTATGAAATGGAAGCCTTCAATTAAAGGTGCAAGAGCCCTTAAAAGCTTTGCTACTGCTTAGCCTCTCTACTCCAAACAGGCTGATGCTGTTGTTGGTTTTGGTGGTGCAAATAAATCAACATAGCCTACAGCCAACCAGGAAAGAACAAGGAAGAACAATCCACAAGTTATTCCATTCAATCCCTGGGCAACATCATCGTCTGGATTTCCTATAGAAGTCAGCAAACAAAGGAAATCCGTTCCGCTGAAAAGTCTTTTTTGAAAAATTGACTGTGTTTGAATTCTCTTATTTCTGGTCATGTGTATGGCAGCGTTTGCAAAGCGGCTAATTCTCTCCCAGTCCACATTCTCCCCTCCCCAGACTCAGCACCAAAACTGAGCCCTATAGATTACCATGCTCTCACGCCTTATTGCTATTTACTGCATCAGTTCTTAATTGTTTGCAAGCTGCCCCAAGAATCCCACCACAGGGCGGTCTCTCAATACTGGGAAGATAGAGAACAACATTTACGGCAGAAAGTGCTGTTCCTCCAGGCGATGGTGACCCCGGCTTGGGCACAGCGGTCAGCGTAGGACTGCAGGGCAAAGCACAGTAACCCTGTGTCTCCTCCAGTGCCACAGAGATCGTAGATGCAGTTCTCAAATGCCCCCTGGGGAGGCACCTTGCCATGGCATGGAGCAAATGGACCTATAGGGAAGCAGAAGGTCAGTTTGTGATCATCCCCAGGGCTGATGGAGAACCACAAGCCCCTAGGAAACCAGGGGTCTTGGTCTCCATGGGGACTAGGAACTTGCAAACTCCCCTCCTAAACCACCCCCAGAGAGCCCCAATCTTACCTTGGGGATCTGTGAGAATCCCACAACTGGTGGGACCCTGAGCTTCAGCTGCAATGTCTGGATCACATTCTCCAGGGTCGCCTGAGTTGGTGCAGCTGTAAGAGAACATTGTGCAAGTGACCGAGGTGACAGCTTTCTTCGACCTGGTGCCCTGCCGATCTGCTGGACGACACCTCCCCCGACCAGGCTGGGTGGGGGAGGGAGCTGCAATCCAACAATTTGGCAGATTCCGCTTCTCCAGCCCCTTGCCCCCCACAAAGGAAGTTTTGCTCCAATCTGAACTTTCATAATGACCTTTTTCCCCTTCCTTTAGACAGAGTTTTTCAAACTTGGCAACTTTAAGATGTGTGGACTTCAACTCCCAGAATTATCCCATAGCTGGCTGGGGAAATCTGGGGGTTGAAGTCCACACGTCTGAAAGATGCCAAGTTTGAAAAACACTGCTTTAGACAGTGGAGGACTTTAAGGGAAAAAAATCATGTTTATAGCTGGGGACCTCTTCCAACCCTTGAAATTAAACTGTGTTTGTAAAACCATTTTTTGGGAATCTCTGCTGGCCTCTGGCAAAATTAGTTTAGAAGTGACTGGGGAAATGCTGGCATTCTCCTATCCAAAATTTCTCGCAGACAGGAAGAGGCTGAGGTTTCAGACAGGGGTGCGGGGTGGAAGACTCGCCTGGCATCTCCTACGTTGGACACCTGCCAGCTCTCCCCCAGCCGGTTGGCATCTGCCCCCGCTGAGGTGCCATTGGGCATGAGGTTGTCATCTGCGGCTTGTCCGTTAAAGTTCCCTTGAAAAGGAGAAGGGGATAAAGGTGGAAGGAGGCAGCTACACATATTTCACACGTATATTGCACATATTTCACATTGCAGAAACATGCATGTGCAATACAAGCATAGGAAGCAGCGGAATTCTGTGTCACTGACCCTTCCTGCCCGATTATCTACGAAGAGGACTTTTTATGCCCCAAAGGCAGGTGGCATCTCTGGACCCATTTCCATTGGAGTCCTGGTGCCTTCCCAGCCCAGGTGGAGAGCGACCAGTCTGACTCCTCCTTACCACAAAGGCCGCACAGCTCCCCGACATAGGACGATGGGACGGAGACGTCGGCGTGGTGGTTCCCATCAAATCTCACCAAGAGGCCAAAATCCGTTTGGACCAGAACGAAAGTGCCACTCCGGCGCGCGGACACCCGTCCCCCAGCCACAGAGACAGGCAAGGTAACTCGCTTCCCGTCCACCTGCATTGCAGAGAGACAAGAGTATGAAGCAGGGGCCAGGAGTCACTGGAGGCAGGATCCACGGAGGGGATGGGACCGGGGGACTCACAGTTACTCTCCGCCCCTTCAGCAGCACAATCTGGGTCCCGTGGACGGCTACGCTGACCGACTTGAGGTAGGAAACCTGGGTGTTGCTCCCACGGTGTTCGTTGGTTGTCTGGACCTCGAAGGTGGGCTGGCCGGGCGTGGCGTTGCAGGCTGCCGTAAGCAGGTAGGTGCAGTTACCCATGAAATGGAAGAGGCGGCCGTCGTACGTTGTATAATGGGGATCTCCGGAAACTGTGCAGAGTGCCCGATCTTTGGGAGAGAATAGCGGACAAAGTTGGGGGGTAGTGGGATCAGCAACCTTCCCCCACCTGGCTTGGGTAATGGACACACAACACGAAAAGCTGCTTGCTCCCTGGGATTAACCTGAGCAGTATGTTTCCTAGGTTTCTGAGCACGGACAGAGTGATTTTTTTCTCCCCATGGGGTACCTACAGTCAACACTGAGGATCTTCCCTGCTCCCCATACCCAGAAATGTTTCCCCCTCTAAAGGAAGATGTTTGGGAGTTATCAGAAAAAGAGCTTTGAATTAGCCAAAAAGTATTCTCTCCGACAACAAAAACAACAACATTGTGAAGCCAAGAGTCTTGGCTGGATTTTTCTCTTTTTCCTGGAGTAACAATGAACCCCGTTTCTTTTGTCAGGAAACCAACATTTTGCTCTTACTTCTTGCCTGGACCGTCAAGGGCTCCTGATTTAATCTCTCTCCGTTTTGTTGCTCTGTTCTGTTATTATTAAATGGATCTGTTGTTTTTTATTACTGGAATTTTCACTTTACCCAAAATCCATTTCTGAAATAACAATTGAAACAGTAAAACCTGCCAGCTTATAATCTCTTGAGAGTACCAACCTGGAGGTTGTCCGGGAGTGGTCTGGTCAATGCCTGGTCTCTTTGACGTGGGTTTGGGAGTACCAACGTGATCAGTGGGCAGGGGCTGCGTGGTGGTGGAACCTGAGGGCTGGGGACTCTTAGAAGTGGTAGAGCTGGTCAGGACAGAGCTGGGGGTCGATGGCTTGCTTGGATTGGGGAAGCCCGTGGTAGGTTGCAATGTAGTTGTCAGTTTGGGAGTAGAGGCTGTTCTGGTTGGGACGGTGATGTCTGGAAGGGTACCTGTGGTGGGGCTGCTGGGAGCAACTGTGGGAGTTGCTAGACTCTCGTTCCTGGTGGGGACAACATTCCCTTGGCTGGTGGAACTCTTAGAAGTGGTAGAGCTGGTCAGGACAGAACTGGGGGTCGATGGCTTGCTTGGATTGGGGATGCCGGTGGTAGGTTGCAATGTAGTTGTCAATTTGGGAGTAGAGGCTGTTCTGGTTGGGACGGTGATGTCTGGAAGGGTAGCTGCGGTGGGGCTGCTGGAGAGGTCTATGGGGGCAGTAGTGCTGACATGACTTGGAGTGGTGCTATAGTTGTGGCAAGGTATGATGGTGGAAGAGGCAGATGGAGGTGGGGTTGGGCCCAGGTCACCTCCACTGGTGGTGGTGGTGGGGCTGCTGGGAGGACCTGTGGGGGTGGCCAGACTCTCGTTCCTGGTGGGGACAACAGTCCCGTGGCTGGTGGAACCACCCGATACAGTGGTGCTCACAGAGGAGGAGGTGACAGGGCTGTGGGGACTGGTCTGGCCAGTGCTGGGAGGCTGCGGGGGGTCTGCAGGAGTGCTGCTCTGGGTAGAGAGAGGGGTGGCATAGCTTGGTGCTTGGCTGCTGCTTGGGAGCCCAGTGGTCGTTTGGTTCCCTTGCCCAGGGCTGGCACTGCTGTGGGGTGTGACAGTAGTTGTGGCCACTGGCCTGGTGGGCTGGGCACTGTCCCCTGTGGAGCTCAATGTTGTTGGATGGGGCTTGGTCACAGTGGCTTTGGTGGTGGTGGTGGAGGATGCATTGAATGTTGTGGGGCTTGAAGAGCTGACGGTTGTGGGCCGGGAGACGGTAGGTTGTTCAGGTGGCACAGTCACGACCGGTCCCCCAGCAGTTGATGAAGCTATTGAAGAGGTACTCGGAGGCACGGGAGTTGCTGGGGGCTCTGGGAGGAAGAACAAAGTCCAGAGTTAGGGTCACCAAGGACAGGCCTCTTGGGCCCCTGGCACCAATCAGAGTTCCTGGCCCTCACAGGGGCTCCAAAAGGCATCAATATGGTGGGTCTTTTCTCTATTTTGTTTCTTTCTGCTGTGAACTCCTCGCATGCCCTTTTTGTGGAAGCTTGCCTCATACAGTTTAATCAAAACCTGCAACTCCCCTCTGCACAGAAACACAGGGTGTCCGGTCAAACGTTTGCCTTTGTGTGCCCCTCTACCCACCCTGAGAGGAGACCGACAACAGCGTCCACACCCACCGCAGCCTATACCTTCATGCCCGTCAGTACAGGTATGCGAACCCTGCTTAGCCTCACCTGCACATTGGCCCCTATGCACCGAAACGTTGTCCAACGCCACGTCCAAGTAGGCATTGCTTCCTCGGACAACCTCGAAAGTGACCTGGGTCCGAGGGAAATGGTCAGTCATGGTTCATTTTACCCAAAGGCTGGGGCCACAGCAAAGATGCAGCCATCTGCCCCCTCCACTAGCATCCCGAAACATGTGAATTCCTGGCCTCCCGTGACTGCATCTGCACTCTTTGTACGCCTGGCATCCATCTGCCTCTTTTTCCACTCACCGTGCTTGGTTGTGCTCCACTGTATGGCACCATCACAGAGCCAAAGAGCCAGTTGGGACTCTGAGTCCCCGTACGGTTCCAGAGAAGAAGAGCCGTTCCTGAAGGCCCCTCCAGCAGGACCCGAAGCTGGGTCTCCACTGCCACAATGCTGTGCATGTGGTAGTAGAATTCTACGCAGGCCTCCTGATTTATGCAGAACGGCCGGCTGGAGAGACTCGTAGACTCGCCCGGCTTCAGAGAGCCGGCTTCTGCGAAGATGTAGTAGCCCTCTAGGAAAAGATGAGGGAGACCCATCAGGACATCCCCAGTCATTAGGTCAAAACAGATGGAAAAAGGGCACTGGAGGGAGGGGGTCAGGCCAAACAATATTGGGTTTGGTGCACTGCTGTAAATGGTACCAAAAACTCACTACTGGAGGGATCCCCAATTAGACAGGGCAGAGAGGGGTTAATCCTTTTCAGCAGCCCCCCTAAAACTTCTACCTAAGTTCCAGCACCTCCCCTATTCTTTCTTAAAAGGTAAGGTAAAGGTACCCCCCGCACATTTGTGCAGTCGTGTCCGACTCTAGGGGCCGGTGCTCATCTCCGTTTGTTAGCCGAAGAGCCAGCGTTGTCCGAAGACGCTTCTACGGTCATGTGGCCGCATGACGTGCGTGGAACGCTGTTACCTACCCACCGAAGTGGCACCTATTAATCCACTGCATTTGCATGCTTTCGAATTGCTAGGTTGGCAAGAGCTGGAGCTGGTGCGGGAGCTCACTCCGCACGCAGGGCTAGGGATTCGAACCTCCGAACTTGCAATCTTCCGATCGACAAGCCTGGCGTCTTACCCGCTGAGCCACCACGCCCCTATTCTTTCTTATTGTACCCCAATTACAAGTGGGTGGAGGTGATGAAATCCCCTTCGTGAGAGCCCCAGCACGTCCCCCTTTCTTACCACCATGGGGATAATCTCCAGGGGGGCCAGTGTCTTCAGTGGGGGTGCCTTGGTTTGTCCGTATCCAGATGACGTTATCCGCAGGCTCACGCCATCCACAGAAGGGGTCCGTGTTGTTGTTGAAGTCACAAGCGGCAAAAACCTCTGTGGGGCAGGGAAGGCAGCCAGGCAGAGTTGGCTGGGGTGGGCAGCCTCCTTTCACCCCTTGGCTGCTCTTCAGCCCCATTCCCCCCACACCACTTGCCCACAGGGTTAGGGTTAGGCTACCTTCACAGGGAGAAATCGCCACACTGTCCACCGCCAGGCCTGGGTTCCCTACAAGCGTGCCTTCAAAGACGAACTAGAAGGGGAAAGCAGTGGGTGACCACCAGCTGTCAAGGAGGCCCATGAGCTGCTACTTAACAGCTGTGTGCAGCATCACAGGCAACAATTGTTCTGCTTTCCCTCTCTGAAGTTGGACCTTCCATGTGGACGCTGCCACGCTGGTGGTGGTGTTCCTCAGCTGACCGTGCTCCCCAACCCAGGCCCTCCAGCTCTAATCGGTCCAGCCTAGGTGGGTGACAGGTGCCCCACCCAAGCCTCCTGGGAGCCCTGCTTAGTTACGCAAGGCAAGGCTGCCCTGCATCTTCTGCCACATTATTCAGATGTGCAAGAACGTCCTTGTACAGCAGGGGTCCACAACCACCGGGCCACAGACCGGTCACGCTCCGTGGCCTGTTAGGAACTGGGCCACACAGCAGGAGGTGAGCGGTGGGCGGGCGAGCAAAGCTTCATCTGTATTTACAGCCGCTCCCCATCGCTCGCATTACCGCCTGAGCTCCGCCTCCTGTCAGAGCGGCGGCATTAGATTCTCATAGGAGCGCGAACCCTACTGTAAACTGTGCATGCGAGGGATCTAGGTTGCGCGCTCCTTATTAGAAGTCAGAATCCGACACTTATTTTAGTCCGCGCGTGGCCCGCCCATTATTTTATTTACCACTTCCATCCGCGCCTCTTTCCCGCACTGCGCCATCCCCCCCCCCCCACGTCTGTGGAAAAATTGTCTTCCATGAAACCAGTCCCTGGTGCCAAAAAGGTTGGGGACCACTGCAGCACCCCTGGCCTCATGCCCACCTCCCCCACCTTACCTGGATGTTCTTCCTCCCGGTATAATTAGCTGCTCCCAGCCTCCAGTGGGGACCATGATCCCCGCTGAGAGTCAGCAACGGGACCCCCAGTTCTTCCCCTATTTCCAGGGAAATACAAAGAGAAAAAGGAGGTTTACTCCGGGGTTCATCTGCCCAGAGACTCTTTGTTGGGGGAGGGTGTGCCCCCTTCAGAAGGCCCGGAAACTTGCCTGGGGCAGCCGCGTAGACCTTCAGGGCTGTATCATCAGAGATGCCATGGAGGGTGTAGTAGAAGCTAAGAACGAGGCATCCTCCCAGCGAACCGAATGTGGGGCTCTTCAGAAACGCACTTCCTCTATTTCCCTCGTTGAAAGGATTGAGCAACATGTAGGAACCAACTACAACGACAGTTGAAAGGACTCGGATTGGCTTTGGGACCAAGAGTTAGTTAGTTAGTTAGTTAGTTAGTTAGTTTGTTTATTTATTTATTTATTTAATTTCTATCCCGCCTTTATTATTTTTATAAATAACTCCAGGCGGCCAACATAGCTAATACGCCTTCCTCCTCCTCTTTTCCCCACAACAACAACCCTGTGAGGTGAGTCGGCCTGAGAGAGAGGGACTGGCCCAAGATCACCCAGCCGGCTTCCATGCCTAAGGTGGGACTAGAACTCACAGTCTCCTGGTTTGCCATTGGCTCCTTCCTAGGGCTGAGAGAATGTGATTGGCCCAAGGTCACCTAGCCGGCTTTCATGCCTAAGGCAGGACTAGAACTCACAGACTCCTGGTTTGCCATTGGCTCCTTCCTAGGGCTGAGAGAGAGGGACTGGCCCAAGGCCACCCAGCCGGCTTCCATGCCTCAGCCGGGACTAGAACTCACAGACTCCTGGTTTGTTATGCAGTGTGGGGAATGAAAAACTCTCTCTTTTTTTCGTCCCCAGTATGAGAGATTGTGGGGAGGCTGCCTGGGCCCGCAGCAGGAGAGAGGTTGCCCATAATGAGCCAACAGAGAGGCGGAGGGCTCCTAGTTCAAGACCTCATCAATGGCCGCTCACTCCAGGCTGCCAAGATTCAGGACGTCCAGAGAAACACCACCGTGATGACCTCACAAATAAGGGCAGGTCCCCAGATTCTGTACTTTACCCCCAATCCTTGCATTAAAGCCCCTCATTGGACATCTGTGTGGTTCCTGCTTCCTTGATGGTGCCACGCACCAAGGGGTGGGACACCACTAATGTGCAAACTCCAAAACGTCAGGAAAGCTCTGCTGGATCCGATTAGGAGTCCGGAGTCTATTATCGGGGCCCTGATGCAAAAGAGGGGCCAGGCAGGCCAGGCGGACGGTGGCTAGTTGGGGGTGCAAAATTTGCTTGGAGCTGGCCACTGGTACAGTCAGGATGCCCACGTTGGGTCTGAACACAGCCTGCCTCTCCTGGCTGACAGCCCAGACCAAAGTACCTCCAAGCACATGTTGGGCCCCCAGACTGGTGACTATCAGCAGAATCACCCCTCCCTTTGGGTTTTCTCCCAAACTTTCTTCTTCAGCTACCAAATTGAAAAGCAGGCTGTGTGGTGGTCAGCCGTTGCTCGTTTTAGGAACCGAAGCTTCTTGCCCGGTTGATGAGAAATGCCCCGAAATTACACTCCCAACGCATCCCGATGAAGCGTCCAGTCGGGGGCGGGGGGGAAACCGCCTTAGCAATGGCGGCTCCAACAGGGGGTGCATTTCTGCCCGGGGACTGTCCGGCGCACACTCACATCCAGGCCTGGAGAAGTCATCCGTTGGCCCCACACCAGGCACATCCCCACGGCCAGCCCACTGCTCCCAAGTCACATCTCCCTCCTGTTGGCTCTCCCATCCGCAGAAGTCACCCGGAGTGTCGAAATCGCATTTGGTCACGCAGGCTGTAGGAGAGAGGGAGGGGCAAATAGGGTGAGCCCCCCTTGTCCAGCACGATCCTTCTTGCCCAGAGCAGTGTTTCTCAACCTTGGCACCAAGGTTGAGAAACTGCCCCAGAGCATGAGCCTGTGGGGAGCCTGTGGGGGGCGTGCTTACGTGAGCAAGGGCCCAGCTGGATGAAGATGGAGTCCACAGCCAATTCAACGTCTTCTGCCTTGACCTGCTTGGCTTTGAAAACAACCTGAGCGGAGAGACAGATCAGGGTTCGTTCCTGCCCTCTAAATATGGGCATTTATATCTCCAGATGTGAAGTTCCACGTAACTGAACCCGTTATTTGGGCCCTTTTCTACAGGAGCTCCTTCTGACAACCCAGAGGAGGACGCAGCTACGTGGAGGGGGCACTCTCTCCTATTAGGGCAAGGGTCCAGTGAGAGTTACGTTGATATTTTTTAATGAAATACGGATCTGACACGAGCAAGAGGTTACCGTGCAAAGGGTCAACTCGGCAGATATATTTGGGTTTAGGATGCTGTTCATCCTCCAGCAAGTCTTGGCTCTATTTGTGTTTAATTGTTTTTAACAGGAGCTTATATTTGTTTTTAAACTAAGTTTTTGTTGTACGCTGCCCAGAGTCACGTTGGTGAGATGGGCAGCTAGAGAGATGCGCTCAATAAAATAAAATAAAATAATAATAAACAAACGTAGAACGTCTTCTCTGAGTTGGAAAGAGGCTGCGAGGACTCCCTAAATCTTCTCCTTTGGGGGTTGCGCCCCGGAGGCAGCCGGGAGGTCAGAGCGGCCCTCCGTGCCCCCCACTTGCCTTGAAGGGGCGCTGAGCCTGGGCGGGAAGGGTCACGGCCCCGCTCAGCCAGGAGGAGCTCTGCAATCCACTCCGGGTCCACAAGGGGGCAACGGTGCCTGAAGCATCCCGGATCTCGACGGTCAGCTGGGTTTCCTTGTCCAAGGTGTACAAATAATAGAGGAATCGCAGGCAGAGCTCTGCCCCAGCTGGGTCCAGATCCGGGCTTTCCAACCGCGCGGACCCTCCGGCTCCTGGATGGATGTAATACTCTCCTGGAAAGGGACAAGATGGGGCCTTTTTGGGCAGCCATAGTGCTGGAGGGCAGAGGACCCCAGATCAAGCCAGCCTGGCCTGGCGGGGGCATCCCACAACAGCGCAGCTTAACGCTCGTGCCAACCCGAGGGGCACCCACCCGCCTCAGGGCCTCTCGGGGGAGCTGGCCACAGAGGGGCCCCAGCCGAGCTTCCGTAGAAGAGACCGGGGCCACCGTGAAGATCTTACTCCGTGCAATGTCTCCTTGCGGGGGGCCCGGGCTCTGCCCGGGCTTCTGCCCCAGGTCTCGGAGCCACAGGCTGCCGTGGCTGTCCTGGGGCTGGGTCCAGTCGCAGAAGGGGCGGTCGGCGCTGTCAAAGTCGCAGAAGCTGGCGAGGTCTAAGGGGAAGGGGGAGCAGAGGGTCAGCCCCCCAACCACCGAGGCCCAGCCCACCCGGTGCAAGAGATGCTGGGCTTCCCAATGCCCTGGAAGGGCCTGGCTTGGCTCTGCGTGCCTCTGGGCACCCCGACCTGTAAGGCCCAGGAGACGGGGGAGACCAAACCTGGCCGGGCGCCTGTCCTTGCTCCAGCCCAGCGGACGGCCGCTCCCTGCGAAAGGGGAATCCCCTTGGCCTCTCTGCCTCCAAAGCCCCCAGGCACCCCCATGGGCCACTGCATGGAAGACGCCCCTTGCCCCCTCTGGGACCAGTGCAGTGCAGAGGGAGGCTGGGGATCAGGCCGACCAGCCAGGGAAGGGAGGGAGGGAGGGGCACTCACAATTTGCGGCCAGGGGCTTCCGCGGGGTCTCCATGCCTGAGAGTGGATGTGCCCTGAAATGGCAGATGAAAGCAGAGAGTCAGGGAGGGTTAACCTCAGCAGGGAGACACAGCAGCAGACAGACCACTACGCCCCACGCCCCTGCCCCTCTTCTGCAGGCGTAGGGAAACAATGGGACAGGATACCACCCACAGGCCAGAGATCCCCTCACTCTACACCCCACACAGGAGGTCTTGCCCCAGACGGCAAATGGCTGCAGGGTTCACCTCTTTGGCAAAGCTTAACCGTTGCAAAGAGCCCCGGTGATGCCACCCGGTGCTCTACGTCAGCAGCGTGTAGGTCTGCCTCGCCCGCTGATAGCGCCAGTTCAGCGGGAGGCAGGGAGGGGTCTGAAAACCAAGCCCTAGGATGGACTGGGGTCTGTTTCGCCCGCAGAAGAGAAGACCGAGGAGGGGTGGGATGGCACCTATCACGAGGGAGCGGGCTTGCTCTCCGTGGCCCCCGGAGGCGCCACCAGAACCACGGGGCCAAAACCGCAAGGAAGGAGGTTCAGGTTGTACAAGCTGTCAGACCGTGGAACGGGCTGCCCCATGGCTTGCTAGTTTCCGCTTCACTGGAGGTCATCTGACCGAGATGCTCTAGCGCAGTGTTTAGATGTGTGGACTTTAACTCCCAGAATTCCCCAGCCAGCAATAGTGGATCCTGCACTGAGCAGGGGGTTGGGTGAGATGACCTCTAAGGTCCCTCCCAACCCTGTGCTTCTGCACGGTGTAGTTCATCGAAAAAGCCACAAGCGACTGGGTTCACACCATACACTAACCCAAGGCTTTCCAAAGTGCCGCCGTTGGTGACACACCGGCGGCGGCGGCAGTGCGGTGGCGGCGCGCGCGCACAGCGGCAGCGCAGGGGCGTGCAGCGGCACGCGCACACACGGTGGCGGCGCGGGAGGCGTGCGGCGGCACACGCGTGCACGGCGGCGGCAGCGGCCTCCGCTAAAACGCGGAAGCACTGATCCCACGCCGCTGCTGCCGCCGCCGTGCACGTGCGTGCCACTGCTTCCGGGTGGTGTGGCGACACACCACGCTGTGTGTGGCGACACACTTTTGTGTCGCGACACACAGTTTGGAAAGCTCTGCACTAACCCATAAACCATGGTTTACAAGCCACAATGGCCGAGCTCCCTGCATATGTTAAACACAGCCAAAGACCCGGATTAGGGGTCAGGATGCACCAGCGTAACGCTTCTTGCAACCCTTGAAAGCCAGTCGACACTCATGAACGTGCCGGCCCGTCACTAAACTCTCGTCCTGGCTGCAATGGGCTCTTAGCTACTTCATTCATCCCAGCCAGAGACACCCAGAGCAGAAACCAGTTTGCCGAATCTCGGCGTTGCGGCCTTTGGGAACCCAGTCCCTGTGGTCAGCCCCGACTCAGTAAACCAGGGGCCGCCCAGAGCCATGCAGGGCCTCTGAAAGGTTCTGGGGTGACCCCCGGCCCGCCAAAGTTTGCTTCCAAATTGCAACGCTGGATGGGAGAAGAGGAAAGGACTAAAGGCGCAGGCAGCGGCCATGTTAACTGCTGGATTTCATTCTGTCCCAGCCCTGCTGGCTTTCTGGAGGGGCTCCTGGGCTTCCTGCCGACCTCTGCCCCAAAGATGGTTGGGGCAATGACGCAAGCACCCCAGCCTTGCTCAAAGTTCAGTCCGTTCCCCAGCCTCGCAGGAACGGCGTGTGAGAGGACGCCACTGAGGGACAGGCGATGCAGCGCCGACGGTAACCTGGGGATGCAGATCCTGGCTTTGCTGGCTTGGAAAGGAAAAATTCCAGGAAAGTACGGCGGGCTGGCCGTGATCCAGCTCATGGCTTCCCTTGAAGCACCAGCAAACGAGGGCGCACGCTCCCTTGCTCAGTGGGGTGCAGCTACTGGCCAGGAGAACCGAGGTTTCGGATGCTCTAAGCCGCCCCTCAGATTCAACGGAGAGCGAGCTAGGCAGACCTCGGCTCTTTTCAGATCCGCTGAACGTGAGGTCCCCGCCCTTAAGATCCCCAGAAGGGAGCTCCTGGCTTCAGCTTTAAAGCACGGGGAGATGGAACGCTGAAACACCTCCACGTAGTATTTTCCAGGCGCCTTTGAATAATCCCCCAAAGCATCAACCTTAAATCGGTTTCGGGGGGCAGTCCAGTACAAGAGGGCTCTGTGCCAGCAGAGCATCTTCCGCAGTACGGGCCTCCCTTCCAGTGGGGTTGAGGCCCGAACTCCCCTGCCCAGCGGGAATCCTGGGAATTGCTATCCCAGCGCACCTGGCAGCTGAAGAGGTCTTGCAATGCAGCCCTTTCGTTTTCACCTGCTTTCGCTGGACCTGCCTGGCATTGCCTGGGGAGCGCTAAATGGCGGTTGCTCTGCCTTCAAATCTAACAACATGCTTCCCGTCCTCATTTTTGTGCCGCTTGGAATGGAAGGAAGGAAGGAAGGAAGGAAGGAAGGAAGGAAGGAAGGAAGGAAGGAAGGAAGGAAGGAAGGAAGGAATCTAGAAATGGACGCAGCCCGCCTGCCCTCCCTTGGTTTCCTGCAGCCCAGGGCCAACCTGAGCGTTTGCTGCTCACCTGAGATGCTGCCTGGCAGCTCCTGTTGCCGCGAGGCCCTCCAGGGCCAGGAGCAGCACCAGCAAGGCTGCCTTCTTGCTGCCCATCCTGGGAGGAGTTGGAGCAGAGAGGACAGCAGCATCTCCCCTCCTGGCTAATATAGCTGGGCTTGCCTCCCCACCCACCACCCGTGGGGCAGAGGGCAAGAGCGTGTCACGTTAAACCAAGCGTCTGCGCCGCGGAACCTTGCACTTTCCCCGGCTCCAGTGCATCTCCTGGGACTTTACTTCTTGACGTTTCATGGGGTGGGGCACTGGGCAGAGATCCAAAGGAGGGGCTGGGTTGGCAGGCAGAAGTTTCAGGGAGCAGTGGAGTTAGGCCCCCAACAGCACCAGCCTCTCCCCTCTGCTGGCCAGAAGTTCAGTCTTTTTCCCCTGCCCCCAATGGGGCTCTCTGGGGCACACGCCCAACCCAAGTGGCCAGACAGGGGCCCACAGAGGAGTCGTGGCTCGAGATCGTCTGGCCCCCGCTTTCAGAGGCTTCGGCTGGCTGGGCAAGCACCTGCCAGGCAGAGCTGCGGGCAAACCCACAGCCTCCTCTGATGCCACCTGGAGCCCAGCTTGAGGGCCAAGCATCCCTCAAGCCAGTTTCAAAGGGGGGCCTGTGCTGCCATCCAGCAGGGGAGGGGCTATTAGAGAGCTATGCTGGCTAGGGAGGAGTGCCACAGATCCTCTGCATCACAAGGGTGGGTTAATTGAACCAAGGAAACCCTTGCCTCACTGTCACTAGATAAGAGGCGAGATTGAACGAGGATCCCTCCACCCCAGGGAGCTGCCCAGGCCATAAACTGGCCCAAGCTGATAAATTAATTGCACCTTGTTCTGTTTCTAGGTTCTCCACCCACCCCTCCCCAGGCTTCTAAGGTTCTGGAGGTTTCAAAACAATAACCAGGTGCCAGCATGTTTTTGTCTCCGTCTCCCCCCCCCCCCCAAGAAAAGGTTTATCAAACTTAGTTGATCTTTTGATCAGGCAACTTCCTTACTGGATTGTTGAAAGGCTGTAGAGTTATCTTGTTTTCAGATAAGCATAACACAAAACATTGCCTAATGTTCTGATGTGTGTGGGGTGCTGGGGGGGGGATGCCCATTAATGGTTGAAAACCATTCTCTGAGTCTTTACTCGCAGGGCTGTGTCACTCGGGAGAAAGGGGTTGAATAGGGGCCACCAGGTTCGGTCCTGGACGCAGTCTTCTTCAATACTCTGATTCGTGATTTGGATGAAGAAACGAATGCCTATACATCCGCAGATAAAGCAAAATTGGCTGGGACAACTAATATTGTAGATGACAAAAACAAAAATTAAGAAAGATCCTGACGATGAAGATGTGGGCTGAAAATAACAACATGAGATTTAAGAGACAAAAGTAAAGGATCTTCACAAGAAATAGAAACCAAACACAGAGGCATAGCTATCTGGCTTGGCAACCATGTTTGTAAGGAAGGTAATCGATTGCAAGACAAATATGAATCAGCAGGTCCAATGCAGTTGCAAAACAGGCAAATGCAGTTTTAGGCTGCGCCTGCAGAAGTATATAGTTCCCCAATCACAGGAATTTCTGACCATCCTGTGGTGGTCCCGACACCTAGAATTTGGTGTCCAGGTCTGGGCATCACCCTTGAGAAAGGATTCAGAGAAACCGGAGCAGGTTCAAGGAAGAGGACCGTGGATAATCAGAGGACCAGAAATTAATTTAATTTTTAATTTAATTTTTATTTTTTTTATCCCCCCTTTATTATTTTTTATAAATAACTCAAGGCGGCGAACATACCTAATACTCCTTCCTCCTCCTATTTTCCCCACAACAACCCTGTGAGGTGAGTTGGGCTGAGAGAGTGTGACTGGCCCAAGATCACCCAGCCGGCTTTCATGCCTAAGGCGGGACTAGAACTCTCAGTCTCCTGGCTTGCCATTGGCTCCTTCCTAGGGCTGAGAGACAGGGACTGGCCCAAGGTCACCCAGCCGGCTTTCATGCCTAAGGCGGGACTAGAACTCTCCGTCTCCTGGTTTCTAGCCCAGCACCTTAACCACTAGACTAGACCAAACTGGCTCTGAAATGAAGAGATACGGAAGGAAAGACGACCGAGGGGCTCAGATAGCCCCCTCCCAATGCTGGAATGGATGTCACGCAGAAGAGCAAGGCGGGTTCTCTTGTTCCAGAGCGCCTAGAAGCAAGGAAAGTGGGGGAAGACCTTCCAAAAAGTGAGGGCAGTGGACGGGGGCGCCAAGGACCCCAAGAAGCGCTGGGCTCACCTCTTTGCAGAGGTTACAGAGAGGATGCAGAGCCACCCGGCAGGGTCTGTCTTTGCCTGCCTCCTGCCTTCCCTGGGTGGGAGCCTGCAAAAGCCAACAAGGGGGAAAAGGATTGCCCGGGGGGAAATTAAAGGCGAGCAGGCTTCAGAGGAAGATTAAGCCCAGAGCTGCTCTTCAGGACAGAGGTCCCTTGGGGCTGCGCTGGGGGAGATGGGGGTCTACAGTGCCCCCGGCCTGCCCACCTCCAGGGTGCTCTAAGCCATGTCCCAACCTTAGCAAGTTTAAGATGGGTGGACTTCAACACCCAGAATTCCCCAGCCAGCATTCTGGGACTTGAAGTCCATCCATCTTAAAAGTGGCTGAGGTTAAGAAACACTGCTCTATAGGACCAAGAGCCCAGAAAGCCCTAATTTGGCAGAAAGCACCTCCACCGGGGGGGGGGGGGGCTAAGGGGAAGAACCAAAAACACTCCGCGGACGCTCAGACGTTCCCTGGCGAACCGCCGACGGCCAAAGCGTCCCTTTGCAGGTGGTCTGACGTCACTTTATACAGACGTGGCGTCGCAGCGCCGCCAATGACGTCACCACGCAGAGTTTCGGGCCGCCACAGAGGAACTCCGTGACCCAGGCCGGCCGCCAGTCGGCAAAGGGCGGGGCCGGAGGCCTGAGCACGTGACGCGCGCCGTCGCCGCCCCCCCCCGTCCGAGGGGAGCGCGCCGGCGACCCGGTCACGTCCAAAGCTGACGACGACGTCGTCCCTCCGCGCCCCGGCACGTGACCCTCCCCGCCCGCCTTCGGGGAGCCCGCATCACGTGACCGTGAGGAGGGCGGCCATCTTGGTTACAAACACAAACAA
Organism: Charina bottae; assembly: GCA_023362775.1. Lineage (NCBI taxonomy): Eukaryota > Metazoa > Chordata > Lepidosauria > Squamata > Charinaidae > Charina > Charina bottae. The sequence goes on from JALMGJ010000036.1 coordinate 4,802,508, forward strand.
GCGGCGAGAGGAGGAAGGAGCGCGAGACGCGGAGCCGTAGAGCCGTGGACGCCGTCGCGGCCTCCTCCTCCTCCTCCTCGCCCCCTCGCCCGTCCCCCGCTCCGCCCCCGCCGCCTCGCCCGCGGGCGCGCCCACCGGCGGGTAAGGTTCGCCGCGGGGGCCCTCCGTCGCCATGGGAACCGGGCACCCCCACCCTCCGCGCCCGGGCCCTCCCGCCCCCGCCCGGCGGCCCCTCCCTCCTTCCCTGCCTGCCTGCCTGACCAGCCCCGCAGACGGCGGCGGCGGCCTCCCCTCCCTCCCGGGCGCAGCGTACACGTGTGGACGCCCGCCCGGCCCGGCGGCCCCACCCCGGGTGCAAGGGCCTGAGCGGGCCGAGGCCGCCCGCGGGAGCGCTGCGTGCGCTGAAGCGGCCTGCCCGCCGTCTCCCTCCCGAGCAGCGGGGGTGTGGTTGCCGCGGGGGGCGCGTTTAGGCCGCTCCGGGCGCTGCACGTGTGGAAGGGACGGGATCGGCCGCGCCTGCTCGCTTCGCCCGGCCCTCTTTCCCGCGCTCCTGGGAACCCTCCGGCCCGCGAGTTGGAAAAGCGGGGGGGCTCTCGCGGTGTCGTGGGGGGGGTAATTGAGCGCGGCTCGCGGCTGCTGGGAAGGAGGCCGGGGGCAAACCCGGGATATCTCGAGGGCGGATCGCGGGGAGAAAGTTAAAGCCGCGTTTTAAAGCCAACGAGGTAGAAAATGAAAGTTCTGCCGCAGGTAGTTCTACAGGGACCCAGATTGTCTCGCCTGTAGAGTAATGCTCCGTTCTGCCTGTTGAGTTCCGTGGGGTGGGATTGATTGAGGCAGAGAGAGGTGAAGGAACACCCGGTACCTTCTCTGCTTCTGGAGGCAAACGCTTTCATAATAAAAAACCCTCAATAAATGCGGTCCAGTCCAGGTTTTTATTTGGAGTGCTAAAAGACATCGCTGAATCAGCTCAGTGTCAGGACTCAGGCCCGCATCTTTCAAGGTAACATTGCACGAGTGCAGCGTTCCTTTGGTGCAAAGTTAGGTTTTGAACTGCACACGGGTCTCCAGAATTGTAAAAGGATCCCTGAATGCTGCAGCTATGAAATCATAAAAAGCTGAGTTTTTTTTTTTAAATCCATGGATTGCTGGAATGTGGCCTCATTTCAGCTTCTCCTGCACTGAAAACTCCCTCTTCTCTCCGGATCTTGGCATTTCCCATGTCCTGACATGGCTTCACCCCCTCTTGAACAAAGTTTACCGTTATCCGTGCTCTGGGTAACCTCTAGCAGAGGAGGAAGCCACTGCTCAGAGACGTTGACTTAGCAAGTGAAGGTTCAAAGTGCTTGGCTAATGATTTCCACTCATTCAGGGGCATGACCTGATTCTGAGCATCATCAGCAAACATGTACCCTGGAACTGCTCCCCTGCAGTATCTGAGGAAAGGGTGGTTTGGTGGGTCTGTGCGTGGGTGTGTGTATGACAGCTATCAGTTCATCCTTATCAGGGTGTTAAATGTAGTTTATCATGTTGGCAATGAGATTCACTTGTTTTGAAAACAAAGAATTTTAGTATGGTGGTTCTTTTTTAAAAAAAATCAGTTTCAGTTCTTTTTGGTTTAACTCGCTGACTTTTATCCATCTTGTCTGTAAAGTCATACCTGAATAGGGACATGGATGCTTGAGGAAGTGAGACCTTGCCCATAGTCTGCCCAGTGCTGAAATCCTCTGAGGGAGGGGGGGTGGCTGGTGATGGGGGGAATCCTTTGGGTCTCTGTCATTTATCTTTTAAGCACCAGGCAAAACCCATGTTGTTTTAACCTTTGAAACATTTGCCTGAACTGTTTCATTGCACATCTAATTCCCATGCATTTAAAATATAACAAACTGTTGGGTGAGTTTTGAATTGAAGGTCTGTATAAAAATGTTCAAAATCTACTAATACGGTTGGTGGCTGTTGGGTTATGCGTGCTGAGCCCTAGCGCTCTTCCTGTATAGTAATTAAAATAAAACTGGCCTCAGCTTGAGCCCGGAAATCGTCCTCCGTGTTCCACTGCATCCAGTATATATATGGAGGAGAAAGCCAGATTACATGCAGGGCTGTGGCAGGGCGAAAGGCTTGCGGAACGTTGTGAGCGTGTAACTGTTGGGCAGCTGAGGAGTATGACAGCAGCCCTGCAGTTTTCAGTTGAGTCCAGGTGTAGCATAATTCTGTGTCTTCCGGCTGTGATGAGCACTGTGTCTCATAAAGGTATATGCCCAGTGAGGTGCCGCCCGAATGGTCTTTGATAGGTAGATGTGTGTGGAAGGTGAAGGCCACCTGCTGCGAGGAGGAAATGACCAGGGATTCTCCTGAACTGGAGGTACTTTGGCCCCAGTTGCCTGAGACAGAAGATGGCTTAGGAGCTCCTGGGTGCAAGGGGCATGGCCTGCATCAAAGGAAGGGACGCTTGGCTCCTTTCCGAATTTCACTGAAGGCTCCTGGCAGGCAGAAGAGGGCCACAGGGGAGCAGCTGCTTTCTGGCGCTTGGGCTGATGTGCACAATCCACAAATATAGCGTGAACCAGGAGGGACTGAGACATGCAGGGGTATGCATTTTTTTTTAAGTTCAGTCAGGTAAATCTATTTTGAGAGAGAACTAGGCAACAAGGATGTTATGCCAGTGAGAATCAAAGTTGGCTTGCCTAATGGGGAAGGTCAGTTTGGGTTGGTATGGGTGGCGTTCTATAACCCATAGCCCTAGAAGCGAGGGTGCTTGGAGCTAGCAGGGAGAAGGTCTTTCAGATGTAATATAAATTATTATTATTTACTGGACAACCCGTGACCCATTGGGTCATCGTTTCAGAGATATTTCCTTACCAGATTCCTCAAGGCCTTCAACAATGGCAGAGCTTCTAATGGACTGGAAACGTTCTTAAAAATTCAGGGAGATATTCCAAGATGGATCTGCCTTTAAAGTAGCCCATGTCATTCATATTGAACTGTATAGCCCAGTCAAACATCAGGAGTTGACCACAAGAAGTGTTTTATGACATTTTGTATTATGTCATAAAATGTTTTATGATAATTTTTGTGTTATAAAATGTTTTATAAAATTTGCCAAATTTGAATTCCATGGGAGTCATGGGTCCCGGATTTTGGATGCGTTCTGTAAGTTAGCCCCTTTGAGGTACCTTGGTTCAAAAATTGTTGCCCTACGATGCACCGTTTCGCCCAGTTAAAGGTTACAAAGTATCAAACAGACACGAGATAAGGGTAAGACGCCAGGCTTGTCCATCGGAAGATCGCAAGTTCGGAGGTTCAAATCCCTAGCCCCGCGTGACGGAGTGAGCTCCCGCACTAGCCCCAGCTCTTGCCAACCTAGCAATTCGAAAGCATGCAAATGCAAGTAGATGAATAGGTACCACTTTGGTGGGATGGTAACGGCGTTCTGTGCGCGTCATGCCGGCCACACGGCCGTGGAAGCATCTTCGGACAACGCTGGCTCTTCGGCTAACAAACGGAGATGAGCACCGGCCCCTAGAGTCGGACACGACTGCACAAATGTGCGAGGGGAACCTTTACCTTTACTTATAGATTACATTTGCATGGTATATATGGTAGCCCTGAACTATGGCAGCCATCTTGGTTGCTGTTTGAATTTGGGGCTTTTAACAAGCCGAGAGGTGGAGCTCCAGCACAGAGGCAAATTCCTCCCACCACTCGTTATGTTACTGTAGTCCCACTTGGCATTTCTCTCGAAGTGTCCCTTGCCCTGGAAGGGCTTTAGATTTTTAGTACTGCCGATGGACTGGTAAGATCGTGTTTGCCATCTGTGGATGATGTTGGTCAGCTAGTTTGTTTAGACGTTAAATAACAAGAGATAATTGACTCCCAAACCACAAATCCTGGGATAATAAGACCCCCCTTTGCCATTTTCTGGAAATGGGGATCCTGTCCTTTCCCATTTCCAAGAGAATCAACAGGATTGCCTGCCTTTGCTTCTTTTCATCTTCCAGTAACTTAGCTCAAGCATTTATTGGGCTCAAACTCACGGTGCAGTGGGTCTAAAACAGTGTTTCTCAACCTTGGCAACTTGAAGATGTGTGGACTTCAACTCCCAGAAAGCTGGCTGGGGAATTCTGGGAGTTGAAGTCCACGCATCTTCAAGTGGCCAAGGTTGAGAAACACGGGTCTAAAAGAAGGTGTTATTTGAGATTCCCTGGCTTTGATTTGCTGCCATATATCTGAGGATCTTGCCTATCGAAAAAGTGTTTGCTGCTGGCCATGAGTTCCATTTCCAGTGTTTCTTTTTGGCAGAGGCATCGGAGCCTACTTTTAGGAGATTGGGCAATTCCCTGTCTTTAAGAGAAACAGGTTGTCTTCAGAACTCCCCCCTCTCCTAGATTCAGTAGATCCCAAAGAACAAAGGTAAAATAAAAATGAGTAGTTTAACTTAATCAAACACTTTGCTGTGTCCTTGTGCCCTAAAAATTGGAAGTTACGTGACGGTGATTGCCATAGGATCTGTTGGGCTGGATGCAAATTATTTTGACTTCCAGAATATCGGGCAAATATGCCAAAGACCCTGAATTGGTGGCCCTTTTCTCGCTGTTTAATGCTGAGAGAATATGAAACTGGCGGAGATTCTCCTTTACAGTTTTACAGCATTGGTTGTAGACCAAGGAGTTGATAGGCTCTTAGAGCAAAAGAAGCAGGCCTATTTTACCAAGCCATTAGCATCTGGGGGATTCCCACGGTCCTCTGAAATCCATACATGACATCCTAACAGGCCCAGTCCATGCAGTAGAGTAGTTCTTCCCAGCCTGAATTTTGATGGCAACTTGCCTGACCTCACCTGCATGCCGTCCTCCTCCCGCTCAACAGGGGGAGCCGTCCCAGAATAGAGTCAGCAGGGCCTCTCTGTCCAAAGGGCAACTGTGGTCAGGATTGCGATGGGGAAAGTCCCTTCATGGGATTTCTGGCTGGCCAGAGCAGAGTATTTATTTATTATTTAAATTTCTATCACCGCCCATCTCCCCCAAACGGGGGACTCTAGTTCAGAATTGTGTCCAACAGGTCCTACATATAAATATGCCAAATAAAAGAGACATAAAGTGGGACCCCTTTCTGTAGATGCGACAAGTGATAGAGTTTGATCACAGTTTCCAAATTTCAGTACATAACTACAGCAGCTGATCAATCTTAGAATAATCTCTAAAGTTTGCTTGTTGTTTGCTTGTCTATTGTATTTTTAGGCCACCCGATATCTGATCATCTGGTTTAAAAAAGAGCAGACAGCTTCTTGCTTGCTTTTTATTGCCATCCATGAGGCCGTAGAGGTATTCTTTCGCTGCCAGGGCCAAGGCCGTCCAGCCAGGAGCTTCTGTCTTTTGTAGAGACTGAGCCAAATGTAAGAAGCTCTTGGTGGCCGTGCAGGCTTACTGATCGGATGAGAGAATCGACTCACTCATCCCTTCCCATTAAAGTTCCATTTGTGATCGAAAAGGGATGACTTTTTGCCAGGTCCATGGGAAGTTGTTCGTAACCCACTGCCGGCAGTCAGGTGGGTAATCTCTAGAGCCGTGTTTCTCAACCTTGGCAACTCTGAGGGGTGGACTTCAACTCCCAGAATCCCCCAGCCCAGCATGCTGGCTGTGGAATTCTGGGAGTTGAAGCCCACACATCTTCAAGTTGCCACGGTGGAGAAACACTGCTCTAGACTACCTTCATTCAGAGTAAAGTATGGTTAATGGTCTCTTCTGCTTCAGGATTACATGATTAGCTTGTCATCTTGTCAGTGTAGTGCCCTCTTCTGGGACTCTGCTTGCCCAGGAGACCGCTTCATCTTTGCAGCCACCAGAACAGCCCCGGGTGGCGTGCCAAAAGAGCGGCACCTTGTGCTCTTTTACACATTCTAGAAGAGCAAGGGCTCTTGGGTTCTGTGGCAGTAGAAGCGGAATGGTTAGAACGGCTGGGAAGGCATAATGGTGGAGCCAGGGCCTCTGGTTCCTGCTGTTGGTGCTGAGCTCGGGGAGGAACTGCTCAGAAGGCCTGCATAGGAAATTGCCCAACCAGAGCCCCTTCTTGCTTTTGAAATTGCTGGGCAGGACTTGGGGCTGAACCTTGCTTGCCAGCCCTGCAGACGCCCAGGCCCCCGACGTCCGGGAGCCCTGTGTGGTGCCCTGCTCCTCCTCTGGCCACGCGTGGAGCAGGAGAGCTGGGCACTGGCTGTGGGCAGTGGGCCAGGGTGCGGTTTCTTGAGAGTTGGGATTTCTGAGGTGCTCCCGGCACAGTGTTAGAGTTCTGTCTGGAAGAAGAACAAGTGGAGGAGGAGGGTTTGCTCCTGGCAGGTTCCGTGAAGTTTATACTGTATGTACCTGCTGCATCGTTCAAGGCCAAACGCTGATATCGGAGGGACCTCATCTAATATTTGGAACTGAGGTTAACACATTTCTTTGATTGTAAATTCTTTGATTGTGATTGTAAACCGCCCAGAGTCTACCATGGTAGAGATGGGCGGGGATAAATTCAAATAATAAATTAAAAAAATCTGCTTCCGTAGGAGAGATTGGGGCAAAGCAGAGCTTTCCACCGTTCCGTTCTAGAGAGGTCAAAGTGCAGTGAGATGATTCCTCTTCCTTGCGAAGCGGACGCCACCAAGACACCCATAGTAAAGGATGGGTGTCAAGGGCGAAGGCAGTTGCCCTCTCCCGCTAATATTCAGAAATATGCCGCCTCTGAATGAGAAGGTTTCGTTCCCAGACTGCCCCGTGAGGGAGGAGGCAAGTGGACGCAGATCCTCCTCCTGCCCTGAGCCTGGGCCAGTCGGTCACTCCCTCGCTGTAGCAAGCCTCCATCGCTGCATCAGAGGCCTCATGCTGGGAGACAATTCCAGGCCCAAGGAGGGCAGGGGATTTTTAGAAGGCTTTCAGGTGGTGATAATCAGGGACAGGGTGCCTTTGGTCGCAGGTGGAAGACGAGGAGCTTGAATAGCCCCTGGGAATGAAGCCCATCTCACATTGCATCTCCGCTTTCCACCGTCTCCTCCTCTCTGCCCAAATCGGTCACCGAAAAAGGCACCGGCTGCAGGTCTGTCCTAGCTGAGGCCCGTGTGCTTGCCCGGGTTGCCAGGGAGGAGCCGGAGGCACAGCTTGGCCAGTGGCTGAGAAGGGGAGGGTGGGGCAGTCCCTTCTGGGTGAGTTTGAGAAAGAGGGAACGAGTTGTGGAGTTGGGTGGTAGCGGCAATTGTCGGAAGGATTGTACAGGTAGTCCTCACTTAACGATCACAATTAGGACCGGAATTTCGGTTGCTAAGCGAAGCGGTCATTAAGCGAATCTGACCTGATTTTACGACCTTTTTTGTGTCAGCCGTTAAGCAAATCACCGTGGTCATCAAGCGAAACATGTTAAGCAAATCACACAGTTCCCCATTGATTTCGCTTGCTGGAAGCTGGCTGGGAAAGTTGAAATGGCAATCACATGACTGCAGGATGCTGCGACGGCCGTAAGTGCGAGGACCAGTTGCAAGTCGGTTTTTTCAGCACCGTCGTAAGTCCGAACTGTCACCAAACGAATGGTTGTTAAGCGAGGTCTACCTGTAAGTTATGCGTCACTCTGCCCAGCGGATAGAGCAGGCAGAGCCGAGAGCACTGAAGGGCAGCGTTAGAAAGAGGGGCAGTAGGTTGAGGGACAGGAGGAGAAGGGCCTAGGGCAGGGTTTCTCAACCGTGGCAACTTTAAGCTGTGTGGCTGGGGAATTCTGGGAGCTGAAGTGCACACAACTTGAAGTTGCCAAGGTTGAGAAACCCTGCCCTAGGCCCTTCTCCTGAAGTCTGAATCGTGGACCGCTTGGACCTAAAGGCAGCCGGGAAGTCGAGAAAGGTGCCTGACTCTGCACGTCCTGGAGTTGCAAAGGAGGGGAATGCATAAAAGGTCCCGAATTGCTTTGGCGGAAAAGCTGGTAAAACGGACTAGAACTTAACGTTCCAGGTGGCAGCCACTTAATCTCCGGTGTGCTAATTGGGTCCTTTTTCTCTCGCTTTCTGGAGGCTCTTGAGAAACAGAGGATTCTGCCTCCCCTTCTGCTTTCTCCAGCCTTCAGCGGGTGGCTTCGATCCCCCCCCCAAGGCTGTCTCCGAGTCCGAGGCTTGTGAAGTAGCCCTGGCCAGGCCCTGCGGAGGCCGCCCAGCCGCAGCAGCGTCCGTCCGCCGTTTTAACTCCTGCCTCTCCTTTCCAGAGTGCTTCTCTGACGCGCGTCGAGCCACCGGGCTTCGTCCTGGGGGGCAAGCCAAACAGCTTCCTGCGTCTCCGGCCACCCCAGGTCCAGAAGCAGCTTCCGTGGGATTGTGCCCCTCGAGGAGGAGGAGGCTGACCCTCCCTTCTTCCCTTGCTCTTTCTGCCAGCCTGACCTCCCGCTAAGGAGCAGCACCTGTGCCACGGGCTCAGTCGGTGAGTGCCCAGGTCTTGATCGGAGGGTGCCTGAGATTACGAGCCCCCCCCCCCCCCACTTTGTTCATCCCTGACGGTCAGTTCCGTGAAGGAACTCTTGCAGACGCCAGGGCCAGAACTGGAATATATTCCCCCACCCCACCCCATATGGCGTGTAGGTAAAAAAGCCCCCAGGAAACGTTGGGACGTTGAAAGGCCAAGAAGCTGTGGGTGGAGACAAATCCTGAAGTAGGTTGGAACCAGCGTTCACAGCCCATTAGGACAAGATGGGTGTGAGGAAGGCTGTTTTGGAGAGAGCTTTTATCTTGAAAAACCAAGCATAATTTATTTTGGTCTCTATATCTTGCCTTTTTGAGATAAACTATATGTAAGGTCACTTGCAAGTTAGAAATAACTCTGGTAATAAAATGGATCATAAAAGCATTACCGGCAAGGCGGTGCTCTGGGTGACTCTCCTGGTGCATGTCTGCCACCCTGGAATTGGGGCAGGCAGAGCAGAGAAGCCCCCGGACTTCTTGCTTGCCGATGGGCTGATGAGCTTCCTCACTCCGTCTCTAGTCTATCTGTGGGCCCCGAAGGGCACCTGCAGGCCGGTGCCGGGAAGTGCAGCAGCCAGAGCCTTTGCCTGTGCCCGGCTTGTCCTGCTCAGGCCCCGGGCACCAGCCCCGCACGTCTGGCAGCTCCGGGGTTGAAATCAGCATCGAGGCATCGTCCATTTGTGTCCTTTCCTGTTTTGTAGGTCCCCGGGGGTTTACTGACCCCCCAGCTGGAGGGAGAGATTCACAACAGGTTTGTAAGGTATGTCCAGGAGGGGGCCACCCCTCAAGAATCCCATTTGTTCCAACTGGCTGATGGGCTCCGTGCCACTGTCCCCTCCGCCCACAAAGCCCGGGCTGCTGGACCTCCCCGGGCCCCGGCCGCTCGCTTTTCCTCTGCGGTCGCTAGAGAAGTAGAGCGCAGCAGTGGCAAAATCTGCATTTCAGTTGAAGAGCTCTGCTGCTCCTTGGGCCGCCTTCGACTCTTTTGGGTCTCCAAGGGCATCGAGGAAGAGAGGACAGGACGTCGCAGCCGGCGAGAGAGCAGCCCCGGAACAGGAGGATGGCAGCTGAGATGCTGAACTTCGGGCCAGAATGGTGAGCGCGGGGGGAGGAGTGGGGGCAATGAAGGGCCAGCCCTGGCGGAGAGCGCCCTGCGAAAAGAGGGTGGGGGGCCAGGAGAACCGCATCCCGAAGGTGGCATGGCTTCCCAGGGCTTGCTGCTCCTGTCCTGGAGAGGGGGCTTCAGTCCCTGATTAAGATTTCCTGGGCGGTGCCAGCGGCCTTGTCTTGCCTGCTTCCTTCTCGCTCTGGGGCGCCCCTGTCTTTCCGTGATCTTCCATCGTGTTCTCCTCCCCGTTTCTCTTAAGGCTTTAGGATTTCCTTGAGCCCAGAAGGCAAGAGCCATGAAGGCCCCTCCTGTTCTCTCTTCCTCGTGGGTCTGCCACCTCACCGGGAGCCCTCTAAGCCCTGAGTCCCAGGAACGTGCCCTTCAGATGGGCACTTCGCTGCCTCAGTCCTCCGGCTCCAGCCTTTCCTCCGGCGTGGTCCGTCCCGTGCGGCTCCTCGCCGTCCCTCTTAGGCCCGGTTGCCCTGCTGGCAGCCACCACTCACCGGGGCAGGCCAGTCTGGTTGGACCCAGAGGGGTCGAGGAAGAGAGAGCAGGCCTCCCCCCCGTCCTCACGCCTGCCTCCTTCTTCCCCAGGCTTCGCGCGCTCTCCAGTGGGGGGAGTGTGGCTTCCCCCCCACCCTCCCCTGCCATGCCAAAGTACAAACTAGCAGAGTACCGATACGGGCGGGAAGAGATGCTAGCACTTTACGTCAAAGACAATAAGGTGAGCCCGGGGACCCGTGCCGGGCTGTTGGCGGGCAGCCCCCGTCCCCTGTCCCAGACGTGGAAGAGGCGGCAACGCGCATGGGGAAGCTCTGGGCAGCGTGTTGATGCAAACTCTCTAGCTGGGCGGCTGCCTCACGCCCCCGTCCTCCCGGCCACACAAGGGGCAACTCCTCCCCTCCCTCCCTCCCTCCCTCCAGGTCCCTGACGAAATCCAAGATAAAGAATTCTCTGCCATCCTGGAGGAGGATCCCCTGCAGCCCCTGGCGCTGGTGCCCTTAACAGAGGAGGAGCAGGTAGGGCGGGCGCTGGGGCCCGAGGGCAGGCTGGGCGGGAGGCGGCCCCCCGGCTTCTCCCCGCTTTCTCATCTCCTGCCTCTCTCCTTTGGGCTCCTTCAGAGGAACTTCTCCATGTCCGTGAACAGCGTTGCCGTGCTGAGGCTGATGGGAAAGGGGGCCGGGGTGGCTCCGGCCGGCGTTTCGCGTGGGAGAGGCAGCGCACGGAGCCGAGGTAGGGAGACTGTGGGGGCAGCAGGCGTCGGCTGGGCCCCTCCTCCCCTTGCCACGAGCTGCTGTTTGGAACGGCGAGGGGCTTCTGTTACGTGTCTCCTGTCCCCCCCCACAAGCAGGCCGTGGTCGAGGCGAGAGCGGCTTTTACCAAAGAAGCGTCGAGGAAGCGGAAGGCGCCTTTGGCCGAGGCGGGGTCCGTGAGATCCACCGCAGCCAGAGCTGGGATGACCGGTGCGTAGGAGCAGGTCTGCGGGGTGCTGGCGGCCGGGTCTGCCAGTCCGTTTCCTGTCCCTGACACCCTCCTCTTCTCTTCTCTTCTCTTCTCTTCGCAGAGGGGATCGGCGGTTTGAGAAGCCCATCCGGCGGGAAGGAGGTACGTTTGGGGCAAATGGGATCCCCCAGCCGCTTAGGAGAACGCTCTTCCTCCGAGGGGGCTGCGGAGATGGGCGGGGTCTCTCCTTCCAGACACATTGGGGCCGGTGGCCCTTCTGCCTCTTGGTGCCCCGGGCCCTGCTGGGTGGCCCCGGGCGGAGGCAGGGGTCCCCTTCGGCGGCTGCGTCTCCAAAGCGGGCTGTGACGGCTTCTCTCTTCCTAGCCCGGGCCCCCTTTGAAGAGGGGGCTCCCTCCGGCCGCAAAGACTTCGCCCGCTCGGATAGCGACAACTGGCGCACGCTGCGGGAGGAGCACGAGGAGGAGGAGGAGAGCGCCGGGGCCGGGCCCGGGCCGGGAGGAAGCTGGCGGCAGAGCGGGGGGTCCAGGCGAGAAAGCGAGCGCTGGCGGTCGGCCAGCCCAGGTGAGCCGGCCGGGCCCGTTGCGCCTCCTGGCGGCTTGCGGGCCTGGATCCGAGGGGGGGGCTGGCGAGGGACAATTCAGCCGTTGGTCGCAGCCGCCTCGCCTTCTCCTGCAGACGGAGGGCCTCGTTCAGCCGGGTGGCGGGAGCACGGCGGGGACGGGCGCCGGCGGAAGTTTGACTTCGACTTCCGGGAGCGCGAGGATGAGCCACGCGGAGGGCGCCGGCATCGGCAAAGCAGCGACAGCTTCGAGGAGGAGAAGGACGGCTTGCCCGAGTGGTGCCTGGAAGACGAGGAAGAGGAAATGGGGACGTTTGACTCCTCCGGGGCCTTCATGTCCCTCAAGGTATTGGCTGGGCCCTGCCCCCCGCCCCCCTTGCTCCGGCCGTAATGCGGGGTCTGCAGCCTTTTCCGAGGGGCCCCTGGGGCCCAGGCCTCCGTGTCGGAGCCCCCCTTCCCTCAGGCGTCCTCTTTGGTCGGAGCTGCCGCAGCCGGGGCAGCACCCAGAGCTTTGAAGGTGCCGAGGAGGGTCCCTCGGTCGGGGAGAGGGCAGGGGTGCTGGCCCTGCCCGGGACTTCCTTGCTGGAGCTGCCTTCCTCCTCCCGCTGTGCTGGCTGCTTTGCACACGGGCAGAGCTTCGATTGGTCCTCCTTTGAGTGTTGTGCGAACTCAGCTTCCGGCTACGTCTACTCTGGAGGCCCCCAGATGGGCTAAGGAAGCAGGCCGGCCGAGCGGTTACAGGGTTGGGGCATCGCCTAGGGAGCCTCCTGGGGCTAACCTTGTCCCCCTCCTGCAGAAGAGCCCCAAGGAGCTGATTCCCGAGGAGCAGGAGCTGAGCTTCCAAGCCCTGCAGGAGGAGGAGCAGGAGCAGGAGGAGCAGCTGCTGGAGGCCAGGGAGGGCAGCCACAGGGCAAGCAGGGAGGGGCCCGGCAGCCCCTCGGCCGCGGAGAGGGCAGAGCGAGGTGAGAGGCAGGGCACGCGGGCAGGGCTGAGCTGTGGGCATAGCTCCCGAGGCTCCCGAGCTGAAGGCCTCCCCTCCCTCCCAGACCCAAAGGAGCCCCGGCCAGGCCCAGAGGAGAAGCTGCCCGCTCCCCCCGGCGCCCCCTGGCAGCCCAGCCCTCCGTTCTCTGCCCTCGCCGCCTCCACCGGCGACTGCGAAGGCATCGGGCCAGGGAGCTCTTCCAAAGCAGAGAAGTTGGTGCTCGGGACCTCCGGCAACTCGGACGCCGAATCGGGGGACGGTAGGTGGCCTTGGCAGGGGTGGGCGGGCTCAGCGGGCGTCACACAGCCTGCCTGTGGGGGAGGCGGCATAGGCCGGGCAGTGGGTGCCCTGCCTTCCTGAAGCAGATGGGCCGTGCAGCCCCGTGGAAGGGGCGGGGGGAGCCCGTGTTTGATGCCCCCTTGGTCTGCCCCTGCCCAGGGGACCCGGGCACTCTCGGCCGCCCCGCCCAGCCCAGCCCAGCCGCTGCCTCCCCCCTTCCCGCGCCCCCGTCTGCTGCCGCTGCTGCCGCCGCTGAATTCACGGTGGGGGACAACGAGGACGAGGACGGGATGAAGCACTTGCAGCAGGTGAGGCTGCCCGGCTGGGGGAGGGGCGCTGCGCAACACTCCTGTGAACGGCCAACAGAGGGCGCGCTCACCCTTCCTTTCCTTCCGAGCCCTCCCACCCAGGACGGCCCTCGCTCGGGGCATCCTGCAAACGGGTTTGCATGGGGGGGCTGCTCAGGATGCCGGGAGGGCTCTTTGCCAGAATAGGAACGCAAGGCCACCGGGTCTCAAAATTCAGCCTCATCATCATCGCTTCCTGACAGGACCGGTTGACTAGACTGTCCAGTGCAGTGTTTCTCAGCCTTGGCTGCTTGAAGATGGGTGGACTGCAACTCCCAGAATTCCCCAGCCAGCCAGCCAGCCAGCCATCTGCAAGTGGCCACGGTTGAGAAACACTGGCCTAGTGGTAGCCGGGAGCCTGTTCTGCCCTTGACGGTGGCACCCCCGCCAGAGCTGAACAGCACGCTAGCCTCCAGCAGAAATGATATCTCGGGCAGGTGAAGGCCGTTAAAGCGACACTTTCAGAATACTTTTTGGAAACCCTTTCAGACAATCCAAAGGGTCACGTCAAAAGGCAACAAGTGCCCCAACTCCACTTGGCCGAAAAATCTCCAGTATCCCTTGCGCCCTCTGCTGCTTTTCCTCCTCCCCCCGCCGATCATGCCCCATGTAGGCGGTTTCTGTTTCTCATGCTGCGCTCTCAGAAGATCCTCCTTGTTACTTAGGAGAAGCCCCAGGCATCCTCCCTGTGTAAAGCTCATCTGGGGTGGGGGGAAATCAGGAGAATACTGTGTGTGTGTGTGTGTGTGTGTGTCCCCAGATAAGTGCAACTGCATCAGCCCAGTTGCTCCCAGCTCACCCGCAAGGACCCGGCCAGCTGAGGCCGACCCCTCTGCTGCTTCTCCGCCCCCTCGCGTGCTTCGTTCTGCGTTGCAGCCAGAGCGCCTCGGGCCCTAACCCTCCCCACCGTCGCCCTCTGCCTTCAGGAAGCAGAGAAGATGGTGGCTTCCTTGCAGGACAGCTCGCTGGAGGAGGAGCACTTCGCCCAGGCCATCGGCGACCTCCGCAACACTGCTGCCGCCCTGCCCCTCTCTCACGAAGCAGCCATGAAGTGGTTCTACAAGGACCCCCAGGGGGAGATCCAAGGTGAGCCCTCCCCGAGCCAGGGGCTGGAAAATGGCCCGGTCTCCGGCCCGCTCACCGGCACGTTCTCCCCCCCCCCCCGCCCCAGGACCCTTCACCACCCAAGAGATGGCCGAGTGGTTCCAGGCAGGATACTTCACAATGTCGCTGTTGGTGAAGCGGGGCTGCGACGAGGGCTTCCAGCCCCTGGGAGAAGTCATCAAGATGTGGGGAAGAGTGCCTTTTGCGCCCGGTCCGTCGCCACCGCCGTTGCTGGTGAGGACCCCTGGGCGTGGGCGGGGGAGGCGGCTCCCGGCCCTTCCCTTGGCCGGCTTTCCCGGGATCTGCCTTCGACGGTCTACGTGGCGCGCTCTTAGTTCGTGCGCAGAGCCGTTCGGAGCCACTCTGGCTGGCGCGAGGGCGGAGGCCCGAGTTCAGCGAGGGCCGCCTTCCACCCCAAATGGGTGGGGAGTTGAAGAAGCCTGGTGCTCCTCTCCTGGTGTGGGGAGAGGCACCGTGGGCTCTTGGCCGGAGCTCCAGGGCAGGTGCTCTGGGGTCCTGGCTTCCTCGGGGGGTGGGTGACTTCCCCTTCCTGCCTCTCCAGGGAAACATGGACCAGGAGCGCCTGAAGAAGCAGCAGGAACTGGCGGCCGCAGCCATCTACCAGCAGCTCCAGCACCAGCAGCTGCTTCAGCTCGTCAACAGGTAGGGGGCGAAGCCGCCGCCGGGACACCTGTGGGTGCTTCTCCCCGCCCCCCCAGCCGCCTGGGCTGGCAAGAGCGTTCCCAGAGCTCCGGCCGAGGGGCCACCCTGTGAAGGGTGAGCCCGCATGGGGAGTGCAGAAGGCCGGCCGAGGTGCTGCAAGGGGAGGAGATGGGTCTGCGGAAAGCCGCAAGTGGCGACGGCCGCGTGCTCTCTCTCGGGTTGCAGGCAGGATGCTTCCGGGGAATGCGGCTGGGTGGGCTGCCCCTTGGCTGGCAAGGTGGGCCCCCTCCTGGCTACTCTTCCTTGGTCTTGCAGCCGGCAGCAATACGCCCAGTGTGCCCTCCAGCAGAAGGTGGCAACAGGGGACCTGGCCCAGCAGCAGCAGCAGCAGCTCACCACCTTCCTGCAGCAGCTGCAGGCGCTCAAACCCAGGTGAGGCCCGCCCCCTCCTCGCAGGACGGGCTCCGGGTCCCGCCCGCTGCCTTCTCCCCACGCGCACTCGCTGGCCCATGGCTCCCCTCGCGGGAATTCCTGCCGGGGGCTCGGAGCGTCCTTCCTCGCCATCGAGGGAAAGGCTGGGGGAAGCAGGTCCGCTGTAGAGGTCAGGAGGCTGGGGCTTCAAGTGGGGCGGGGGAACCTTCGGGAGCCAGGGCAGCTGTGTTCTTCCTCCCCGCCTTCTCGCTTCTCTTCTAGAGCCGGGGAGCAGGGAATGATGCCCTCCATGAACCGATCCATATCTGTGCCAGACACCGGGTCCCTCTGGGACACACATACCTCAGCCTCACCGCAAGCAGGTCGCTGATGGGTGGCGGGGGCGCCTCTTGGGAGTTCTGGGATCGGGGCCGGGCAGAGGTTTGCGCGGACCCGAGTGGGATGGCCGTGCCCCGAGCTGGAGCCGAACCCCGCCAGGGCGGAGCACCGATCGACTGCCTCGTTTGGACGAGCTGCGCCAGAGTCGGGAGGGCGGCCCAGGGAAGGAGGCCTTGCTGCGCCTTGGATCCCTGCCTCCCCGCGGGCGGCTTTCGCGAGAGAAAAGCCTGCAGAGCCCAGTACGCCTGGGGGCCGGCCGGCCGGTCTAGGCGGGGGCCCTTGGGGACCTTTTGCTACCCGAGGCCTCCGTGCTGCTCTTGGCAGGTGGAAGTGGGGGAACAGGTTAAAAGTGCTGCTTTCTCTGTTTTCCGATCTGGCGCCTTCCTGGAAAATGCGGTTTTCTCTTCCAGGCGGTGAAGCCAGTTTGTGGGATATTCCAATTAATTCTTCAACTCAGGGTCAAATCTTAGAACAACTCCAACTCCAACATAAAGTGAGTGGCCTGGGCTGGTCCGGCGTGGCCACGAAGGGGGGGGCAGGGGGAGGAGGGACCTCCCATGACTCGCTCCGCCCCCCCAGCTGCAGGAGCGGAGAGGGGCCGAACTCAGGGCGAAGCGCGACGAGGACGAGCGGAAGCGGCGCCAGGAGGAGCAGAAGCGCCGGGAGGAGGAGGAGCTCTACAGGCGCAAGCAGGCAAGGGCAAGTGCCGGGGCGGCCCCGTGGCCGGCGGGGAGGAGGACCGGGGGGGGGGGCGGCTGCAGCTGGCCTGGCGGGCTCCCAGAGGGAATGGGGCCGAAAAGCCGGGTGCCTTTTTTTTAGGGCGGAAACGGGTGTGTTGCATTGGTCAGCCCCCCCAAAAGAGCCCTTCGGTGCTGAACTTCCAAAACCTCCAAACGGGGCTTTCTTCTTTTGCCCTGTGAACTCCCAACCCCGCGAAACAGGAAACCCAGTAACGGGGTGGGGGGCTTGACCCTGCCAGTGCTGGAGACGTTGATGTCGCCGGCGGCATCCTTGTTCCACCCCCTGGGAGGACGATGCCTGTCCTGCGGCCGGCAGGCTCTGAAGACCGCCTTGGGGGGGCTCGGAGGAGGGGGCCGCCTGGCCGTGAGCAGTGTGGGTTCCTTCCCCCTCCAGCTGCCCTCGTCGTCCTCCTGGGGCCAGCCATCCGTCAACGCCGGTTCTGCTCAGAGCAGCTTCAGCCTCGCGGACCTCCAGAAACTGGGAGACGCTCGAGCCTGCCGGGAGCTGCGGGAAGAGGTGAGCGCGGCCCCCTCCGCCTCTGCCGCCCCCCGGGGCCCGGGCCACGGGGGCAGGACGGGCGTGTGCATGACGCCCAGCGCCGTCTCTCCCCAGTGCCGCCACCAGGAGATGCTGCTGAAGCTCCTCCAGCAGCAGCAGCAGCAGCAGCAGAGCACTCAGCCCCTCTGGGGAGGGCTGGCCAAGCAGGCCCCCTCCATGAAGGCCCTGCTGGAGCTGCAGCAGGAGAGCGAGAGGCACCTGCAGAAGCAAGCCCAGCCCCGGACTCAGCAGCGGGCGGTGAGTGGCCTCCGGCTGGGCCAACGGGCTTTCGGGGCCCTCGTCTCTCTCGGGGGGAGCGTTCTCCCCGGCTCCTCTAGAAGGCCCTGGAAGCGAGCCCCTCTCCCAGCAGGCACACAGGTGGGCCCGCCCGAGCACTCTGCTCCCCCGGCCTGCTCTCAGACATCCCCCCACCCCGGGGGGCCTGCTTGCGGCCCCCTCGGCTGGTTTCCCAAGGGGCCTCCGAGGGAGGCCGTACGCCCCAGGCTGGCCCCTCGCCTTCGTGAGGGGGTGTGTGGGGAGGGGGCCGCGTTGTAAGGGAAAGGGCCCTTTAAGGGGGCCGAGAGATACCAGTGCCCCCCCCCCCGGTATGGTCTGGGCTCTAAGACGCGTCTGTGGCTTGCAGGGAGTGGGGTGCCTGCGTCGCAGCAGTTCTCCAGATGAGGGGGGTCTGGAGGTCTCGGGGGACGCTGGTTACCCTTGTGCTCACTGCTTTAGGGGCGCTTGTGTTCTTATCAGCGTCTTCGTTTACTGTCTTGTTTTGTTTTTTCTTGTGGCAAACCGCCAGGGGAGATTTTTGTTGAATCCGGCGGTAGATAGACCAGAGAAACTCAGTGCGAGCTTTTGGTTGGCTTTTTCTCTTTTCTCCCTGGCTCCGCTCCTTAGCACGGCGTGGGACACGGCCTGAGCAGCCTCCCCTCGCAGTGGGCTTCGGACGTGGGTTCGCTTTGGGGGGGCCACGACAAGGCCGGCCCTCTCGGCCTGTGGGAGGAGAGTGTGAAGGGCGCCGCCCCCCTGGCCCGCAGCCTGGGCTTGAGGAACAGCCGGAGCAGCCCCTCCCTAGGGTGAGTTGGCCTCGGGCGGGGGGCAGCGAGAGGGGCTGGGCCGGCCGCCGCTCACCCGCCCTCTCTCCCCGGGCTCAGGGACGCCTACTCGGTCTCCGGCCGGCAGAGCAGGAAGAAGACGGACGAGGAGGAGAAGCTGCTGAAGCTGCTGCAGGGCATCCACAAGCCTCCGCAGGACGGCTTCACGCAGTGGTGCGAGCAGATGCTGCACGCCCTCAACGCTTCCAGCAACCTCGATGGTACGTCTGTCTGCCTGCCTGCGGGGAGCCAAGCCCAGCAAGGCTCGGGGGGCTGCGGAGAGGCAGAGCACCCTTGGAGCTGGGAAGAGCGCTCGCAGCGTGGGTAACACACAGGAGCCTAAAATAAGCAGCGAGAGATGCACCCTCCAAAATGTTTATCTATCTGTCACCTGTCTGTCATACTCACCTACCGCCCAATCTCACCATGGAATTGACTCTGGGCGGTTTGCAAATAAAAAACGTGGTGGCATACAGAGGCCCTTTAAAAGCCACCGAGGTTCCTTGGAGGGGCCGGCCCGCACCCCTCCCCTCCCTGTGAGGGGGAGCCCGTTCAAAGAGCAGCTGCCTTGTCCCCGCCCCCAGTGCCCACCGTGGTAGCTTTCCTGAAGGAGGTGGAATCGCCCTACGAAGTCCATGACTACATCCGCTCCTACCTGGGAGACACCTTGGAAGCCAAAGAGTTTGCAAAACAGTTCCTAGAGCGCCGTGCCAAGCAGAGAGCCAATCAGCAGCGGCAGCAGCAGCAGGTAAGGGGCACGTGCCACGGGGGGGGGGCTGCTGCTGTACTTGAGGGCTTTAGCTGTCGACAGACGTGGGTTTCTTTTTGGCTGCCGACGGGCGATCCTGCCGTCCGAAATTCCTCCCCCTTCTGCCGGGGTCATGCGTGCGTGTGTCCAGGCACAGAGCTCTGCCCTCTGGGAAGCAGGGGCCTTCCCGCCCGCCCTCCCGTTGGCTCTGAGGGTGGCCCCCAACGGGCCCCGGGGCTGCTGGGCCCAGCCTGTCCCCTTTCCGCCCAACCCCGCAGGAGGCCTCGTGGCTGAGCTCCAGCAGCCTGCAGTCCCTCTTCCAGTCCAACCACAGCCCCAAGCCGCCGCCCTTCGAGAACAGCCCGGCTGTGAAGGTCAAGAGGCGCCCCGTGGTGCTCCATGCAGACCCCAGCATCCTGGGTGAGCAGGGAGGCCGGCCGGCCGGCCGGGGGCGCAGAGGGGGGCGCATGGCTGCTCCCGGGAGGAGGGGGGCTTGGGTGGGGGCGGAGCCCAGACTCCACAGAGGAGGAGGGGGGCACAGTAGCTCTTCCCCCCAGCACCATGGAACGGGCGGATTCCCTGTGACAGACGGTTCCTTCCTTCCCCCTCCAGGCTACGCGCTCCATGGCTCTTCCAGCGAGCTGGAAACGGTGGAGGACTACTGAACAGCCTCCTTCCAGCAATAGGGGCCCCTTCTCGTCCCTGCCGCTGCTGCCTTGATCTCACCCATTTCAGTCCCGGCTGAGTGTGCACTGCTGGAGGGCCCCCGGTGCCCCCCCCTCGGGCGCAGGGGGAGGGGCAGTCCTGGCAGCAAGGAGCAGCCGGACCAGACCAGAAGGCTGTTGCGCACTTCATTCCTTAAAGAAGCACCTTAATGAACACCCTTTTTTCTGCCATGCACTTTATCAGAACTTTTTTTTACAGTGACTTGTTACAGACTCAAAAAAAGGAAAAAAAAAAAGTGTTGTTTTTTTTTGGAATTGTGGAAGATTTTTTTTAAAAAAAGCTTAAAAACTACAAAAAGTTTATCTTTAAAAACACTTATTTTTCATGTGGGGATAAGTTTAAAAATGTGAATGGTAATTTCACAAAAGCTTGATATAAAAAGATTTATAAAAGAAAAAAAACTTGAAGAAATGCACTTAGAAAAAGGATTTTTTTTAATTATTTGGATAACTATAGATACAGATGTAAATACTGTTCAGACTCTTGCTCCGCACAGTATATTTTCTCTTATGAAGAGGCCATTTTATAAGATTTTTTTTTTGTTTCTTTTTTTAAGAAAATTGCACAAAAATGCCTCCCTCCTCGTTTCCTTTTCTCCACCCCACCCTGGACATAAAGTTTTCTATTGTGTTTGATTTAAAAAAATAGAAAAAGAAAAAAAAACAACTTGCAAAAAGAGGAATTTACACTACTGTTGAAGCGGGTTGCTCCTACCAGAGGCTGCTTTGTTCTACAAGCCGATCCCGGATTCCGAGGCCGCCTCCTGGGTCCCCAGGATTCTTCACAGAGCTCCCCCCCCCCGTCCTTTCCCCCTTCCAGCCAGTTCCTCCTCCGTCCGTCCGTCCGTCCTTCCACGGAGATGCTAAAGGCCGCTCATCTGCACCTCCTCAGCGGGCAGATTTTCTCCAGCAACTCTTGGGCGTGTGGATGCACTTTTTCTAGCAAAGGAAAGCGAACGCCGAATGTTGTGAGTCTGCCCATTTTGTACCCGGATGAGAATCATGAATCTTACCGGAGTGTGTTTTGCCTGTTCTGGGCATCGACGGAGGGCACTCGGCGCACCCAAAGCCAAATTGAATGTATCGTACTTGGGTGACACTTTGGGCTCTGGAGGCACGTTCCCCTCACCCCCCCCCCCCCCGCTGCCAGGGATGGCGCTGCTTGAACAGTGTGAAACATCACACGTCATCCGGGCACAACTGCTTTTGTGTGCGTGAGAGAGAGAGAGAGACGGTCTTTTGGAACAAGGAAGCTGTCGTCGTCGTCTTCTGCTCTCCGTCAGAGCTCTGATGTTCATAGCACATTCTCCGTTATTGGGGGCCGCATCCTTACGTGCTTTTTTGTGTATGTGGCACGGAATGGGTGTCCGCGCACGGGCACCTGCCTGAGTAGATTTGGCTTTGCTTGCAAGGACCTTTTTTGTTTACAATCCGTCCCGAGCCCTGGGGGGCTCTCGGATCCCGGAAGGGCTGCGCGTGCCGCGGGGGGCCCTGCAGCCTTCCGGAGGGCGAGGGGGCTCAACGGACCAGGCCATCCCGTGCGCCCGCACGTCTCCTGTTGGATTCCTCCCTCACACGGAAGGCCGCCTGGAAACGCGCTGTGGCATCTCACGAGCGCCCGAGAAAGGCGTGGGTGTGCTCTTTGGAAAAGCTCCCCACAAAACCTGGGTGGCGAGAAGGACTCCGGGGCGCCAGAGGCTGCTGGCTTCCTTGCTGGTGGTGTTAGTGGGGGCGGGAGAAAGGGGCCCCCTAAACCAGCCCCACTTTTGATTGCGGCAGGACCGAACCCCCACGTGGTCGCGACCAAATGTTGAGAGGCTGTTTGTTGAGAGGCTGTTTGGGCATTTCTGCCTCACGTGCGCCAAGCCAGGTAAGGCTCCAGATGGGCCGAAGGAGCGTGCGCGTGCAGGAGAATCCCGACCCTCTTGTAACCAATGCTGTGATGTTTGGAGGGTGACTGGCTTGGGAGACGGGAGCCACCGAGCGGGAAGGGAAGCGGACGGACGCCTTGCCCCCCTCTCCGAGGGCGGGAAGCGCAAAGTGCTCCATCGCCCGTCCTTGGCAGTATGGGCACCCTTGGGGGTCGCTGCCCCCAGTCTGCCCCCCCCCAGGAGGCGAGCCGGAGCCAGCATGGCCTGGGAGGGGGCCGCCTTGCATGTGGAAGAGCCGGTTCCCGCCTGCCTTCCGGCCGGGGGCTGCCCCAACTGTCAGTCGCTGGCTTTGCCTGCAAATGGGCTCTGAGGGGGGCCTCACCCTTTTCTTTTGCACCAAACATTGGGGTGGGATGTGAACTGAAATAATCCTAAAACCTTTGTGTTTTTTGTTTGTGTTAATCAAGGTACGGGAAAAGTTTACAAAACGGGCCGATTGTTTTCTGTGGGGCGTCCCTGTCCAGGGAGGGGGGTGCCCCTCTTTCTGGTGGGGGGATCCCACCGAGCCCTGGAAGGTTACTGTTTGGGGGGAGGGGGACCGTTCCCCTTTTGTCATAGAAGCCTCTCGTGCGTCGTCCTCTTTTCCAGCCTCTTGTGAATATTTGTGAAAAATTTCTCCCGCAAACCGAGCAAAATGGGAAACTTGTGTGTGCAATTTTGCCTTACTTGTTTTCAAGGAAAAATAATAGGGGAAGGGGGGGGGAAAGAGCGTGGGGTTCGTTTTCAGTATTATAGCTTTTTTAAAAAAATTCTAGCAATAAGGAGAAAGTTTCAACAAGAATTGTAGCACACGCGCTCGAGTGAGTTGCAAGAACGGAGGGAGGACGAAGGCCTTGCTGGGGGGCCCCTTCTCCGAGGAAGCTGGGCTCCTGCCTGCGGGGGGGGGGTCCGTCCGGGGGGGCTTACCTGGCTGCTGGAATGGGGAGGCCGGCTTCCCCCAAGCCGGTGTTCCCCGGCATGCTGAGCTTCAGCTCCCATGGTCCACGGCCAGCAGTTTCTCAGTTGGGGCCACCCCGAGTATTAGAACTACTACTGCTGCCAGTTTCTCTTAATTTTAAGACAATGTGTGTAAGAGAGTTTTCTCTTCCTGTAGCAATTTTTTTCTGTTGAATATTTTGAGCAACCATTTGGAATGTGACTATGAATGTATCCATGTGTCTGTCTCGGTCCCTTTTCGCAACCGTTGGGAGGGTTGTGGGGGGCTTGGGGGAGGAGTGTTTTAAATCCCGAGCTTTCTGTATGCCAGAACAAATAATAGATCTCACGCATGTCAAGTTAGAAACAACCACAGCAAGTGAAGAAGGCGAATTAAATGCTATGCAGCTGTTGTATGGTCTCAAGCTCATCCCTTTGGTGGCGATCCTAACCCCGGGGTTTCCTTGGATGGAGAGCCTCGGCCCGGCTCCCCCGTGCTCCCGAAGAAGCGATGGGCTCGGGGCTCCACGCTTTTCGCTTGTTCCAAAACATAGTGGCAACTTTGTGTTTTTCTGATGCCTTAAACTGTACCCGCAAATCTCTTTGGAGGGGCAGACTGTGGGGTTCTGGCGGTACACTCCACCCAAGGAAACCCACCTTCTGAGGAAGACGAGAGAGGCCGGACCGGGGCGTGCCTGCATTGACCCAGGAAGGACTGGCGGAAGGGTCCCGCCGGCCAGCGGGTGGACCCTGGAAGGGGCTGCCGCTGGATGCCCGCCGAGAGACTCGCCCACCCTGGCAGCGGCAGCAACGGGGAGCACGGCCCTCCCCCTCCCGGCGCTCCACGCGAGGACCACCCCGCTCCGCTCGGCTGGGCTGCCAGCTCTGGCCACCATCTACCTCCCCCGCTGCAGCTGCTGTCCACCCAGAGGCGAGGCCGAGACTTCCTTCCCTTCCTTCCCTCGAGTATTACAAGAAACTGTGATGGGAGGCGAGAGGCTCCTACTGAGAGTGGAAATATGTTTACAGACTTCACCTTTTTCTGGTGCAAATGGCAGAGCCCGGGAGAGGGGCCCCACCTCCCCCATCTTTGGTGCCGAATGTTTTTAAGATGGACCGTCTGCCTGAAAAGACTCGAGTGGGGCATCCCCCCCTTCCCCGAGGCTGGCCAGCTGCACGTGGGACTCGGCCCTCCTTCCTTCCTTCCGCGGGAGCAGGGGGGCCTTCTGCGGCTGCTCCCCCCACCTGCTTCTGCACCTTAAACGGGGTCTCCTCTTAACATGTAGGGACTGTTTGGCTTTCGCTAGGGGTATAATATCCAAAGGGGGTGAGACGCCAACCCCCCCCCTTGTGTACATATCCCCCCCCCCTTGCTGCATCTTTTGTAAATGATTTTTCTTCCCTTCACCCTGCGAGTTTGCAAGGAAATAAAAGCTTAGATGTTGTGGAATTACCTGGACTTTTTATCCCCCCAGATCTGCTTCGGAACGCCTCTTCGTGAGCGCAGAAACACTGCCTTTTATTTGCCTTATCGGACAGGGTTGGATCAGGCCCGGGCCAACCAGAGCTCAAGAGCTGGTTGAGCACAGATCCCGGCTTCTTGGGAAAAAGGCAGGGTGGACATTTCTGGGGAAGGGGCTCAGCTGCTGCTTCATCAAAATCGGCGCTAACCCTTGGGCCTCTCCCCACTTGCTTCCTCTGGGGGAGGGAAAGGCAGTCCAGGCAGAAACCGGTGCGTCCAATGCTGAAAGAGAGGCCCTAACTCAGCCCGCCGCCCCCCCCCCCGTGTTGGGTCCTACTGCCCTCCTGGCTCAGGTTTAAGGCAGGGCCTTCCCAAAAGGCATCACGCAGTAGCAAAGAGTACCTGTAGCTCAAGGCTGAAGTGCTGGGTTCTTGGCACACTCATTCCCCAGCTAGATCGTGTCCTATGGGATGGGCAGGCCCGGATGACGTTCCCTGGCCTGGCAAGGAAATATCTGCAGGAAAACAACCCAGGAACCCAACACAGCTGGAGTCAGCCTGTTTACTGGGCCCACGATGCCCTGGAAGCAGGTGGAGTGGGATCCTCCCCTCCCCTCCCCTGACCAGCCACTGCTCGTGCAGAAGCCTCTTGCTCCCCCCAGCCCAGCAGCTTCTCTCAACGGAATCACACAGCGCATTATGACCCCTCAACACCTTTTATTTGTGAGGCTGGCGCTCCACCTCAGCAGCATTGCTGGCATCCTCCCCCCTCAATATCGCTTAGAATAATGTTGAAAGTGGAGCAGAAAAAGAAATGGGGGGACAGCGGGGAAGGCAGCCAGCTGAGGGGCAGCCCACCCCCAGCAGAGGGGGCCGAGACCGGATGAGGGCCCCCAGAGGGCTGCCTGCCCCTCTCCCCCACCACCCCCAAGACAGCGTTCAGTTCCAGACTTTCAAGAAGCTGTCCCAGGAGCCGGTCGCCACAGCCATGCCGTCATCTGTCACGCCGAGGCAGCTGACCCGATTGTCGTGGCCAGCAAGGACCCCTGCAAGAGAGAGCGCCGATTGCTAGGAAAGGGCATGGGGGCGTGGAAGCTGGCAGCAGAGGGCACGGGGCACACACAGCTCCCCCAGGGAGGTTCTTCCTTCATCTCAGGACCCTCTATTCCACCGTCTGCCCCTTCCTAGCGGACTCGGACAGCATTTCTGGGGCCCAGCAAAGGCGGGGGACGCTGGGCTGCTCCTCCCACCCCATGGCCTTCTGCAGCCAAATCCCAAAGATTGTGGTTTCCTCGCCTGGTTTCCCTGACCAGCCCAGCTGGGCCCTGCCTCCCAGAAATGGGAAGATGGCTTCTCTTCCCTGAATACTCGACTGGAATAGGTGACCCGGGTTACTTGAATGGACAGACCTCCTAATCTTGCTACTGCAAAATCTGTGCAGAAGACCAGCAACAGCCATAGTTGATGACAGTGGTGGAAAGCAGGAGAGAGTTTATTTTAGACCAGTGTTTCTCAACCTTGGCAACTTGCTGGCTGGGGAATTCTGGGAGTTGAAGTCCACGCGTCTTCAAGTTGCCACGGTTGAGGAACGCCGTTTCAGACTGACCCCAGCAGACCTCGAGGGTGGGAGGAGCGCGTCCCTCCCCAGTCCCCGCTGCCCAGAAAGGCTTCCCTGAGCTTCCCAGGAGGGAGCAGCCTGGCGTCCGAGATGGGGGCGGGGGGGCTCCTGCCGGCCACTCACCTGCCCGGTCGCCCTTCATGGAGTCCCAGATGTTGCAGTTGAAGTCGTCGTAGCCGGCCAGCAGCAGGCGGCCGCTGCGGGAGAAGGCCACCGAGGTGATGCCGCAAATGATGTTGTCGTGAGAGTAGAGCATGAGCTCCTGGTCGGCACGCAGGTCGAAGAGGCGGCAGGTAGCGTCGTCAGAACCCGTGGTGAACGCGTTCCCGTTGGGGAAGAACTGGGGAGGAAGACAGGGAGGACGGCTGCAGAGCTGCCCTTGGCGATGGAGGCGTCCCACTCGGACCACGGCACCCTTCGGTGAAAGGAAGCCTTGTCCCGCCGTCCTGGGAGCTCTGACTCACTCCGCTTTCATGACCCGAAGGGCAGGGGGTCCTCAGCCTCCGGGTTCAGTCCTGCCTGCTGGAGGGCTGGCGAGGCACGGCTTCGCCCCCCTCCCCTCAAGATGCTGGAGACTGAACTGGCAGCTCCTGGCACGAAAAGCAGGCGACCCCTCCGGGCAGGAACCCAGACCATCTCAGGCCACGTCGGCCAGGGGTTCTTTTTCCCCAGAGAGCCCTGAAACCGAGCTGGGGGTGGGAGGAACGGGTGGATGGGAAAACGCCAGGAACACGCTTCAGCTAAAGACTGCCATACAAAGGGGCTGGAAGCGCTGCTGTTAGTTTAGGAGCTCGTAAAATCTGTGTCCTTCATTGTCCATACAGTAATATCTGGAATACAGGTAGTCCTTGCTTAATGACCACAATTGAAACTGGAATTTTGGTTGCTAAGTGAAGCGGTCATTAAGCAAATCCGACCCAATTTTATGTCCTTTTTTGCAGTAGCCATTAAGCAAATCACCGCGGGCATTAAGCGAACCATATGGTTGTTAAGCAAATAACGTGGCTCCCCATTGATTTTGCTTGTCAGAAGCTGGCCAGGAAGGTTGAAAATGGCGATCACATGACCATGGGACGCTGCGATGGTCATAAATGCGAACTGGTCGCCAAGCACCCAAATTGTGATCTTGTGATCATAGGGACGCTGCGACAGTCGTACGTGTGAGGACTGGTCATAAGTCAGTTTTTCAGCACTGTCGTAAGTCCAAAGTGTCACTAAATGAATGGTCATTAAGCAAGGACTACCTGTACAAGAAAACAAGAGCTCTTAATACAAGAAGGCAAGATATTTCATGGGCACGGCGGAGACAGTGTGACGACTCCCGTGATTCAGCAACAGCAGCTGAAAGATAAAAACGGGCTCAAAAGAAACAAGCAAAAGAAGCAGAGAAGGGATGCATTAAGATACCCACAGTTGCTCAGATATCCACAGAAATGAATTTAGTGAGGCCACGGAGAGCCATTTTGATTAAAATAAAGGACTGTGGTGGATGTTCATGACTTCCCTCCCAACCAAGAAGAGAGAGGAAATGCCTTCAAAAAGCAAACTTGAGGTTTTCCAGAGGCAAGTTGTAATGCTGGGGGATTTTAGGTGCACCAACCTCTGTTGGGGGACTAACCAAGCACGGCCCTTTCGTGAAGACCCTAAATCAGTGTTTCTCAACCTTGGCAACTTGAAGATGGGTGGACTTCAACTCCCAGAATCCCCCAGCCAGCCATGCTGGCTGGGGAATTCTGGGAGTTGAAGTCCACCCATCTTCAAGTTGCCAAGGTTGAGAAACACTGCCCTGAATTGTCTTGCTGACAACTTTCTCCTTCAGGGAATGAAGGCAGGCAGGACAGGCTCAACTCAGCTGGGGAAGTGACCGCGAGGCTGGAGATCCTGATCTTCAGGGAAGCAACACCTGAGCCCCGCAGACGTGCACCTGGGCCCTCCAAAACGCCACTTTTGATCAGCTCAGAGCCGCAACCAGAAGGATCCCATCGTAGGGGGGGCTGATGGGAAGAGAAGCTCAGGATCGGGGGTGGCAGGGAGGGGAAGAGGAGTTCCTGAGGAGGAAAGGCAGGAAGCCCCCTTGCAAACAGTGGCAAGAAGGGGAAAACCGGAGGGCAAAACCTGAGGGTGAGCTGAGGTCAGCGAAAAATGTTCAGAACGAAACTAGTACCGGTTTCTCAATGAAAAATGCAAAATGCTGAGAGGTAAGCAAGAAAAGGCAGGGCTCCTCAATTCTTATTTGTCTGCATTTTCTCTACCGACAGGATAAATGCTTCACCAGGGAATTGTGCAGAGCAGACTCAAAAGGGGGATCAAAGGATGAGACCGATCACGGCATATCCATTTAGTTGAGATGAGGTAAATCTCCAGAACCACATGAATTCCATCCTATGGCACCGAAGGAACTAGCTAACGGTCTAGCCGTATCTGTGTGCATTATTTTTGAGAAATCCTGGAGGGCAGGTAAAGTGCCAGATGACTGGAGCAGGACAAACGTCCCTGTCTTTAAAAAGGATTTACCAACCCAACATTAATACTCAGGAAAACTCTAGAGGCAATCTTAAAATGACTGATCTGTATGTGCTCTGATAATATAGCAGCAATTATCAGAAGTCAAGAAAAAGTCTTGCCAAATTAACCTCATCTCATTTTTTTAATTGATAACCTCCTTAGTAGATTGTGGGAATGCTCCAGATATATCTTGATTTCAGCAAAATATTAGACAAAGTTGTCAGCGAGGTTCTCCTTACCAAGCTACTTAAACGTGGGCTAGCTGGCATGACAATTAAGGGGATACGTGGCTAACTTGAAAACCATAAACTGCAAGCGCGCATCAATATTTCTGATCAAACCGGAGGAGGCATTAAGGGGGGCTGTCGCAAGGTTCAGTCCTGGTTCCTATATTCTTCAATGTATTGATTACTAATCTGAACGAAGAGGTTGAGGGAATACCTGTCAAAACTGCAGATGACAGAAAAATGCATGGGATAGCTGATACTCTGGGAGATGGAAATAAAATTCAAAATGATCCTAATAAGCTACAGAAGTAGGTTGAAAATAAGGAAACAAAATTGAATAGACAAATGCAAAGTGATTCACGTCGTATAAAGCAAGCAGAAATGCACAAGTATAGGGTAGGAAATACCTGGCATGGAAATGGAGAGTGGCTGCTTACAGATTAGTTAGCAGTGTAAAAGGCTGCAAAAAAGGGAAGTGCCATTTTAGGTTGCATCAACAGAGGTATAATTTCCAAATCCTGTAAAGTAATCATTCCCTTTTATTCTACTTTGGCCGGACTTCAACTTGAAGGATTTAGAGGAACTGGAACAAGTTTGGAGAAGAAAGACCAGCAAGAATGATCAGAGAAGTAGACGCTACGCACTACGATTGAAGGGGGCACATCTCGCCGTGGGAGGATGCCAGAGAGGGGGAGACCACTTTTCAAGGGGAAGGCCAAGATTTGTTTTCTGTCTTTCCAAAGGGCAGAAGCTGGAATTAGGGATTTAAGTTACAGGAAGGGAGATTCTGATTGAACATTAGGGAAAAAAAACCTTTGTAAAGGCGAGGGGAGTTGGAGAATGGATGGGCTCCCCCCTTGGATGGGAGATGCTTCTGTCTAGATCAGGGGTGTCCAAAGTGTGTGTCGCGACACACTGTCGCCTGCGATGTCCTGGTGTGTCGCGCAAAAACCCGGAAGCGCTGATGGGGGGAACCGAAAGCAGCAGCACCCACGCCAATCAGTGGTGCCACGGCACTGATTGGCGGGGGTGCCGCTGCTTTCGGTTCCCCCCATCAGTGCTTCCGGGTTTTTGCGCGACACACCAGGACACCGCAGGCCGCGCCGCTGCCATCGGTGTGTGTCGCCAACGTGAAAAGTTTGGAAAGCTCTGGTCTAGATGCTTGCCATGAGCCAGGGACCGATGGGCTAAAAATGGCGGCTTCCGAGTCTGGGCTCCTATAAACCCTCCACCCCTCTCCCCGGGTCAGGCTGTGCACACTCACGCAGACGGCGTTGATGTCGGATTCGTGTCCCGTAAACGTCTGCCGGCACATGCTGTCTCGGATGTCCCACAGTTTGATTGAAGCATCACAAGCGCCCGAGACAAAGGTGCGCATGTCGGGGGAAAGGGAAAGGGACATGACGTCGCCACTGTGGCCTGTGAAGGTGGTGGTCTGCTGGCCGGTCTCGATGTCCCACAGGGCGCTGGCAAGGAGGAAAGGCAGGCGTCAGTCAGTCCGGCACGCCTCCCACCCAGCTTCCGGGCCCCGGGTGTTTCCTGTTGGACCACTCGGGTTTGACACTCTCAGCCAAGACAAGACGCGGGGGGCTCGGGCGGCCCTGGAGCGCACCAGGAGGGTCCAGAGGGCTTGCTCTGGCTGAACCGGAGTGAGGTAGCTTTGGGAACTCGTTCGGCACTGGCTGAACTTTATTGAATATGGCGTTTTCTTGCAGACTTGTCTTAATTCTAAAAAACTAGGGAGGTCACGGCACAGGATGGTTATTCACTCCTAGCTCAAAAATCCGTCTAGTACGTCAATTAGCGATGCATCGCAACCCGAACCCTTTCGGCTTGGAGTCCCCGTGGCTCAACGTCCAGCTGCTCACCAGGTTGTGTCTCCCGAACTGGTGATTATCTGATTATCGGTCAGGAACCGGCAGCAGGAGAGGTACCCTTGGAGAGAAGAATCCAGGCTGGTTAGTGAGTAGGGCGGGGGGGGCAGCGGAGCCCTGCCCCACCCCCGGGGAGAGGGCGCATTCCCTCACCCGTGTGGCCTGGCAGCTCCCGACTGACCCGGACGTTCCCCTCGCGGGTCTTGAGGCTGTAGATGGAGCAGATGTTGTCCAGCCCACCACAAGCCACGTAGTTCCCCGACGGAGCGTAGGCGCAGGTCATCACCCACGACGACCTCAGCGGAATGGCGTGGACCTGAAAGGAAAACGGTGTTGCGTGGGGCGGGGCCCAGCGCCCGCGACGCCCGCGTTCGCCGCCTCCGGGTGCCCGGCGGCCTTGCGCCTCACCTTGTTCGTGGTGTAGCTGTCCCAGATGATCAGTTTCCCGTCTTGAGAGGCACTAACCAAAAGTCTGCAGGGGGGAGAAGCGCAGGTGGGGAGGGAGCCTTAATCACAGGGGGCAGGGACGGGACCACCCGAGGGGACGCTCCCGACCCCTCCGACCCCTCCCATTGGGAGGGAGGGTGCCAATCGTCCTGCCGGCAGCTGTCCAGCGCACTCACCTGGAGTCTGTCCCCCAGTGCATGGCGTAGATTTTGGCCAAGTGACCCCGCAGCGTACGCCTCGTCCGCATCTGGATCCGGCCCACCGGATCGAGGCCAGCGGTGATCTTGAATGGGGAAAGGGGGGGGTCAGCGGTGGAAAGCACAGCAGGGAGTCCCAGGTGCCGCCACCGCTCCCCGGGGGGGGGCTCACCCAAGCCCCCTTGCCTCACCTGCGTCAGCGTGGAATCGCCGCATGCTTTCCTCGCGTCCTGTGGGGGGAGAGGAGGAAGAGGAGGCCCACTCCGGTTTCCTGGGCAGCCCAGATTTTCCAAGACGCTGCTCGGCAGCTTTCCTGCCCCGCCAGGAAGGGCTTCCTCGCCCCAGACCCAACTGCCCCCTTTGCCCGCATGGGTGGCATCTCCGCACAAAGGAATGCCATGACGGCCACCTCCTGGATTCTCAAGATGCATTTCCCTACCTCACTGAGGCCTAGAACCTTGTTGCAGCCCCACTCCTCCTCCCAGTTACTCACCCGGATCTGGTTTCGCAGCTGCTCTGCTTCCTGCCTCAACTGTTCCAGTTCACTCATGGCAGCTGGGGGGGGGGGGCTTGGCCAGCAGCCCCTTTCACTTAGCCACGGCCCTGCCTGGGGCAAGAGGGAGAGAGAATCACGACCTTGGAGGCAATCCAACGGGATCAGAAGGAAATTATTACTATTGATTTAAGGCATAATACCTCGTAGTTCCACCAGATAAAGACGTGCAGTCAAAAGACAGCCAAGAAGAACTCGCACGCGATTGCAGTAATAAAAAAATGCAGCAATAATACCCACTTGACAACACAAAGTGCAACCTGGATTAAAAACATTTCTGCTTGCAGTCGGAAAGATAGGAGAGAGATGAGGGCCCCTGCACGGCCCCCCAGAAGATGGGAGCAGCAGCCCGAGTTTGCCCCTTGTGCCTCCCCGTCGCTGGTCCCTGGCCCGCAAGGCCAGCCGGACGCCTGGCCCCTGTGCACGCGGCAAAGGATCCGACTCCCTTGGCTGACCACCGAAGGTGGCCAAGTCCAAGACAGAAATGCTCTTCCCTGTCCAAATTGCACTGGCGAAGCAAGGTGCAGAATGGCTACTGGGACGGGGTCGCCTTGGATGGGAGCAAGTTCTGGATTTCTGGGGGTCTGCTCCACCCCCGATCCCTTGCCACGGCAGCGAACTCACCATCCCGTTCCTGACCCAATTCGAAGGGCCCCTAAAGGGGTGCTTGAGGGATTGTTCACCCCCACGTTGCAAGCCCGGCCCCAAGAATTCCCACGGCATCGGGGGGGGGGGGGGCATGGAGAAAGAAGGCCGATCTGGACGCTGCTCCAAAGCAGGGGAGGGGAGGGGAGGGGAGGGGAGGTCTGGCGAGCAGAGGAAGCACGTTGGAGTGTCGTCCCCCCCCCGTAGCTTCCCACCCACCACCTGCAACCCCAAACTCCTACAGGTGCCGAAGGGGGAGGGTAAAGGGACACGCACACACACCCTGCCGAGCGGGAAGGGCCCCACTCAGCAATATTGGGCAGCCAGAACGACCACAGGAAGAGGCCTTGCCCATCTTTCCTCGCCAAAATCCGTCACAGGAATGCCTCCCGACCGACCCAACACCCAGCACGACAGGAGTTGTTCTCCAGGGCCCCTGCAGGGTAGGGAAACACCACCCAGCTCCCCTGACTGCCTCTGGAGGGGGAAAAGGGGGGTGGGGTGGGCAGGCGGAGAACAAACTCAGAGGCGGCGGGATTGGCAGCCATCTCCGCTCTGCTATCCTCTCCCCTCCCCCGTCGTGGCCCTTCTGCGGGTAAGGGTGGGGTCGCCCTGTCCCCCCACGGCCCCACTTTGCCCGAGAGGAGCCAAAGAGACGGGGGTTGCTAAGGCGACCGGGCCACTCTGTCTCACTCGCTGCCTCTATGCCCCGGGAGGCGGTTGCCCGGGCAACGGGATGAGAAAGAAAGCCGGGGAGCAAGATGGATCCGGGCTCGGGCTCGGGCGGAAGGGGAAGGCATGCGCAAGGCCCCGTCTCCATCACTCGCCCTTCTCCCAGAACAGGAGGGGCACCGGCAGATTTGGGAGGACGCAGAGCTTAAAACCGGCTCACAAGCGGGAGGAGCGTTGGGTGCCGCCTTCCGAAGCGGGCATCTTTCAGATGTGCGCCCCCAGCACATCTGGAAGATGCCAGCCCAGAGAAGACAACGTTAGACACGGGGGAGCTGAGGCTCCCGAGTTCTTTGGGGAGCCCAGCTGCGGCCCGGCTTCTGGCAGGAAAGGCAGCTGGGGCGCCCCGCTTGGCTCGGAGGGCAAGGTGGAGGATCAGAGGCGGGCAGTGAGCCACCCGCCCCTCCGATTCGGCCCACATCACACGCTTCCCTCCCGTGCTCCACAGTCTGAAGCCGCAGGCCCCTCTGATCCGATGCTGTGGGGATCTGGAAGCCTTCCTGGGGGGCAGCAGGAGGGAGTCCGCGGGCTGGCAAGAGACTCGGCAGACGGGAGCGCAGCGGGCAAGGAGGCCCTCGGCCGCCGCCTGCTGCAAACCTGCCTGGCTTACGGACTCGCAACCCAGCCTGCGCCGAAGGAAGGAACGTCTGCATTTGCTGGGACTGCCTCACTCGCAGCGCGCTGGACGGCAGCACCCCACGTTCCCAGCCAGACAAGCAAGCAGCTCGTTCGGAACCTCGCAGAGTTCCCTAGTGCACTCAGGAGGTCTCTCCTCAATCAAATGTGAGAGCTGCGGTATTAATCCAACTTTATAATTATTCCACTTCTCCACCTCAGCAGCTGAACTTGACGCTACCAGCCAGCATAGTCTGTGCCTTTACTCTAGACGGACTGATTGATGAAATAAAGGCCATCAGGAATATCCTACTACAATCTTTCCCCACCGCAGCAAAAAAATGAGCAAAGTGATCTAGAGCAG
Organism: Charina bottae; assembly: GCA_023362775.1. Classification (NCBI taxonomy): domain Eukaryota; kingdom Metazoa; phylum Chordata; class Lepidosauria; order Squamata; family Charinaidae; genus Charina; species Charina bottae. The sequence continues at coordinate 4,836,220 of JALMGJ010000036.1, forward strand.
TCTTTCTCGACCTTGGCAGCTTTAAGAAGCGTGGACTTCAACTCCCAGAACTCCCCAGCCAGCAAGGCTGGCTGGGGAATTCTGGGAGTTGAAGTCCACCCATTTTAAAGTTGCCAAGGTCGAGAAACAGTGCTCTAGAGTAATTCCCTTCCTCCTGCCATTTTTAAGGTCCTCCATGAGGACTAGAAATCCATTTTTACAGCAAAAAAAATCTCTCTCAAAATCCCCCTCCAGCAGCCGCCTCAGCCTGGGGCCCGGATCCACGGCTCTGAATGCTCTGCCAAGGCCACCCCCAGCATCGGCAACTCTGCAAAGCCTCTCCCCAAAGCGGCTGCTGCCCCTTTGTGGCCCATCCTGACCTCACTTGGAAACGCCCATGCACGCACCGCTTGCAGAGATGGGAATGCACCACAAATACTATTCAGAGACGTTCCAGGGTTCACAGGGGGCTACAAAAACTGTGCACACAGAAATTAAAAAGCAGTGTGTGTGTTCCCTAGAGCAGTGTTCCTCAACCTTAGCAACTTGAAGATGTGTGGACTTCAACTCCCAGAATTCCCCAGCCAGCAATGCTGGCTAGGGAATTCTGGGAGTTGAAGTCCATACATCTTCAAGTTGCTAAGGTTGGGGACCCCTGCCCTAGAGGGCTGTGTCAGTGACATGTGGTGCCCCACAACCAGAGAGCACCAGCAGCAGAATCTCCGTCAGGAGCCACTGCCCGGGAGGAGGGACTTCTGACCAAGCCTTGTTCGCCTCCCAGTGTGCCCGCTGCCAGCCAGGCATTCCCAGTGTCAGTTCTCTCCCCCCCCCCCCCCCGCCCCAAGTCACCGGAGGCTGAGCCTTCCGGACACGCTCTGATCTGGGGCTCCACCCTCCAAGCTCAGGGTACTTTTCCTACACAGTGGAGACCCTCAGAGTTGGGGGCCCGGGAGACCCCCACTGCTGCCGCCTTCTGCAGTGTTGCATCAACCCCCGCCCACATTCTGTGGCTCAACAGGTGATGGGCATCTGCACAGCGCCAGGCGCTGTACAGGCTGAACTGCACCTCCGCTCTGCGGGGCTCCCTGAAAAGCTCCCTGCTGGGGTCCCCACAAAGGGTTCAGGACGGCCAGGTCAACCTGGCGCTGCCCTGTGCCCTTCTCCTCACTCGGGCAGCGCTTGGGCTAACCACAGATAGGATTCTGGCATGGCAGTGGGTGTGCTTGCCAGCCCAGCTCCTGTTTTTCAGGAGGAAGTGCGAGGACTAACAGCAGCTGGGGGGGGGGGGGGGGCGCCTCTTGGGCCTCCTTCCGTGGGGATGCAGCCCAGGAGAGCCCACGAAAGGGCAATGATGGCACACAGTCCGACTGACCGCCAAAACAGCAGCGCCAAAGAGTCCCCCTTGGGGAAGATGGAGCGGTGATATAAATCGAATTATAAATAAATAAAATAAATAAAGACTCTCCAGGCAAGATGCCACAGTCCCCGGAGGGTGAAGATCCTCCTCTCCTTGAACCCCGGCCCACCTTTGTCGGGGCCCAGAACACCCTGCTTGGCTGCTGGCAAGATACGGGATTCACACATTCACACACACACCCCATTTCAAGGCCAGAGCTGTGGGAAGCCTGGAGGGAAGCGACTGCTCCCCTGGGGACTCATTTGTCTGTAATTAAGGCCTCCAGACAAGTTCATTAGCCCCAGAGGTGCCTTGGCTGCTCTTTTGGGGAGGGGGATGCCCACACGCGGCCCCAGCTGTCTATCTCCCCGCCCCTCCCCCTCTTCCTGTTCCCAGGGACTCTGCCCTGGCACTGCCCGCACCCGCTAGGGACCAGAAGGAAGCCCCTGCCCCCGGATGCCCCAAGGATGGGGGGGACGAGGATGCAGGAGGAAAGCCGAGTTTTCTTCCGGGGGGCAGGGAATGAAGGGGAGGAGTTTTCAAAGCGGGGAGCAGCCAAAGACACATCGGCCTTTTTACAGTTGAGGGCGACCCTGGCCCCAAAGGGAGGGGGGCTGCTGTCTGGGAAGCGTCTTGGGCTTCCGGGGGGATCCACGGGCGGCGAGGAGGGGGAGCGGGTCGGGGGGCTGAGGAAGAGATCGTGCTGGGGGGCGCAGAAAGGGGCACGGGCGCCTCGGGGAGATTCCGGGGAGGCAGGGGCCGGGGGCCTCCTGGCTGCGGGGCTCCGAGGGGGGGCGGCCCCTCCCGGGACGAAAGGGCGGCTGCTCGCGGCGGGGCATGCGACGGAGCGCCCGGAGGTTGTGCAATGGGGCGGGCGCGGCTACAGGGCCCGCGGAGGCCGGTGCGACGGAGGAAGCGCTGCCCTGGGCTAGGCGGCCTTCCCGGGCCTGCATGGGGGGTCGGGGGCGCTTCGCCATGGGGCTGCGGGCGGCGGGAGGGGGCAGGCGGAAAAGCGAGCGGGAGGAAGAAGAGGAAGGGGAACCCCCACGGCCGTCCCCAGCCGGCCTCCGCGTACCTGCTGCTGCAGCGCCGCCGCCGCCGCCGCCGCACGGGGGGACTGGGGGGCGGGGGACTCGTTTCCGCTGCTCCAGGGGCGGAAGGATCGCGCTCTGCCACTCCTGCTGTCGCTGCTCGGCGCTGCTCGGCGCGCGCGCGCGGCGGCGGCGGCCGGGACTTGACTCAGGAGCGCGCGGAGCGATCTCGCCCCGCCGGCCCAGTGATGCGGCTACACCGCCGCGCCCAGAGTCGGACGCGGCCGAAACAACTCCCCGCAGGGAGGGGGCGGGAGCGGGAGGAACCAAGTCCCGCCGTTCGGGGGGGAGGCTGCGCAGCGAAGGGAGAGGGGCGGAAGCCGGGCCGGCTGTGGGGCGCGGGGGGGGGGGGGCAAGGAGGGCGCCTCTCCGGGGTGGGCGGGTCCGGTGCCGCGCCTCCCGTCGCCACTCCGAAAATAATTCTCAAGCGGGGAAGTACCAGTTCGGATGGGCAGGGACAGACTACGCAGCCTGGGGGGGGAGAAGGGCTTGGGGCATACCAATTCCCAGGGGTGGCCCACGTTAATGGCAGGGAAGAAGCGTCCAGATGCCTTGAGACCACCGCCCCCGAGGGTGGCTGGGCATTCTGGGGGTCGTAGCCTCTCACGCCTTCGGTCAGGGAGGGGCGAGTGCACTCATTTATTTCGGGTGAGTAGCTCCAACCAAAGAGGAGGGAGCAGGAAAGGTGGTACAGTCCGGAACAGCCTGTCCTAACCTGGCGCTCCCCGGATGCGTGGGGACTACAACTCCCATCAGCCCCAGCAGGTGATGGACGGTGGGTTCTGTGCTCTCAGAAGCAGCCTGGCAGGGGCAGCATTGTCCTGGGCGGGCGGGCTTCTGCCTGTGCAACGTGCTGGCCTGGTGTGCCAGGGCAGTGCGTGGGAGCCTAGTGCTCTTGGCATTGTCGCTGGCAGGCCCGGAGAGAGCTGCGCCTGGGGATCGCCCGCCTGGCTGAAGCACGGAAAGGCGCAGAGCGGGCTGCGAGGGAAGAGCCTCACGGATGCATCTGGAGGAACGGAATTGCTCTTGGCGGCCTCCTAAATTCAGAGCCGCCTGGCTGGGGGTTATGGGAGCTGGAGTTCAGCCTGCTTCGGAGGCTGCTCCAGCGCACTGGAACCAGGAGGCTTCACTTTCTATAGGTTGTCTTTGCTCCAGACTAAAAGAGCTTGGTGCTGCTCCACCTCGGCTGGGGATGAGGGGAGCTGGAGTGTAACGAGGGTGGTGGATGCTGGGTGCCTAATAGCCGGAGACCCAGCGGCCCAGGGGAAGCCTCCGCCCTCGCAGCCTCAACCGGCCCCATCCCCAGCACCAAATTCTCCACCCCATTTGTAAGTGGCCGAGGGTCATTCCTGCCCGTAGTGCCCCGAAACCTTTGACCCCCAGCAGGAATAATTTCCATGGGGACCCCCTTCCCAGAGTCTTCTAGGACAGTGTTTCTCATCCGCAGCAACTTTTAAGATGTGTGGACTTCAACTCCCAGAATTCCTCAGCCTGGCTAAGCTGGGGAATTCTGGGAGTTGAAGTCCACAGATCTCCAAGTTGCTGCGGTTGAGAAACACTGTCCTAGAACACTTTCATCCTATGGCTGGGCGGGGGGGCATTTTTCTTTTCCTGAAAAAAGTTATTTTGGCCCTTCCTGCCCTTCCTGCTGTCGGTAGGAAGCAGAGGCAAGAGGGCTGGACTCTAGCCCCCCCCCCCAATGCAACGCCCGTGGCTGCAGCCTACGAGCCCACCATCCTGGGGACCCCATATATGATGCTGTAGGGCTCCAGCTCCATGGGGCCACCTCTGCAGGGTTCAGTGTGCAAATGCAGCCTTCAGCCCGGACATCGAGTGGCCGCAGGAAGCTTCCTGGACGAGATTCCGAAGCCCCGATTATTTTGCTTGGCAGGATGGACGGACGGACGGACGGGTGGACGGACGGGTGGACGGACAGGGAGGAAGGGCGGGCGGGCCTTGGAAGAATGATGGCTGCAGATCAAGATGGGGAGATCAACAGGCAGATCAAGGGAAGGGAAGGAGAGCCCCTTTGCAGAAGCACTTACAAGATTATTTTTAAAAGGGCCTAAACATTGGGGGCGAGGAAGGGGGCGAGCATGCCTTTCGGAAAGCCAAATCTATTGGCGGAACGGCGGCTACGATGGGACGTTGGGTCTGCTTCCCTCACAACCGATCAGCCCGTCCACAGCGCGGCTGCCTTCCTTGAAGAGAAGATTCACAATCCGATAGAATTGAATTGACATCAGCCGTGAAGACGGGGCGTCCTCGTCTTGGATGCAGGGAGGCTGAGGGGGCCAGGAGAATTCACTCTGCGCGAGCTCCGAGGGGCGGCCCCCTCCCCCCGCCTTTTTAAATTGCCTTGCGCCCCCCAGGCTTGGAGGATGAGCAGAAATAAACGCACCGCTCCTGGGGTCAGGTCCTGCCTTAAGCCAGCCTCTCTCAACCCGGCCCCCGCCTGGGGGTGATGGGAATGGGGGTGGCAGCCGGATCAATGGGGGGGGGGGGCAGGGGGCACCAGCTTGGGGAAGTCTAAATGAAATTTTCAGACACTTATACTAGGACCACTCAATTAGTGACAAATAAAAATGACCTATATAAACCCCGCCGCTCTCTAAAAAGGGGGGCGTCCGGGTCCCCCTGCATTCTACCTGCCGGCACGCAGCCCCCACCGCCTTGGCCCCTTTAAGAATGCATCTCTCCTTTCTCTCTTCATTGTCTCCCAAGGCAGCCAATCAGGGACCCTGCTGGGGAGGGGTGGGGAGCCCTGATTGGCCGAGGTGCGGGCCTCCCGCCCAGCCCCTTCCATCTTCCCCTCCCTCCCTCCCTCTCTCTTTTTGCAGCCCCCTCCCCAGGCTGCTGTCCACCGGCCCAGGTGCTGAAGCCCTCCGCCTTGGGACAGCCCAGGCCCCGGGGAGAACTGGCCTCGCGCCCAGGCGGATTGCGGCGGGGACCGGCACTGCATCCGGAGCGGGATGAGCGGAGGGGTCTACGGAGGAGGTAGGGCTGCGCTGCGCCCCCTCTGCCCAGCGGCTCGGTCTCGGCCAGCCTCCTCTGCCCAGCTGCCCTCGGCCGGGCTGGCTTGGGACGCGGGCGGCGGGAGTCCAGGCATCCTCAGCCAGGCAACCGGGCGCTGAGCACCAGGCTAACCTCGCCGGACCCCACGAGTTGGTGCGATGCGGCTGTCGCTGGAATGTGGCCCTGGGTGAAGGCCAATGGCCGGGACTGAAGGTCCTCAGCTTCCGCGCCGCGCGTGGCTCGGCTCACTTCCTTAAGCAGCCTCACACGGTGCTGTTCCTGCAGGCAGACCCTCCAGCGCCTGCCGGGGCTCCCTCCTTATCCGTGGGGAGGGATCCGGGTTGGCTTCCATCCCGCGGGTCGACTGGCCTAAAAGGAGGCATCCGGTAGAAACCGCGGTTCCCCCCCAGGGAAGCGGCATCTCCGTCTCTGCTCTTTGGATCCCCACATCCGTGGGGGCATTCCCGCCACCCCCCTCCTGTCCCTCCAGCCGCCCACCCACCTTTGCAGGCCGTTCCTTGAACAGGCGGCAGCCAAAGAAGTCAATACTGTATCATGCAAAATGTAAACGATAGAGTTGGAAGGGGCTCTTGAGGCCATCCAGTCCACCCCCGTTCAGTCCAGGGATGCCAATGGCAGACTCCTCAAGAGGTGGCTGGCCAGCCTCTGCTTGGACGCCACGCCGCACTTCTCGCTGCTTTGACCGTCAGGAAAAGGTTCCTAACATCCAGAAGCTGCCTCCCTGTATCTTGGAATCCAGACCTCGGCCCCCATCAGCCCACCCATGAGGTCATGGGTCACGAGGCACGTCAGTGAATGTAGCCCTTGGGTGGGTTGGAAACGTTAAGATGCAAATCGAAACATCTCCTCCCTTTGGGCCGAAATGGGAGCGAAGGGGGGATGCCCCCCTCCCCTCCCCTCGGCTTGCCCCCTCCCAACCCGCGCCAACGGCTGTTCCTGTCTCTGCCGCTTCCTTCGCAGACGAGGTTGGGGCCCTGGTCTTTGACATCGGCTCGTTCTCCGTGCGGGCTGGCTATGCAGGAGAAGACTGCCCCAAGGTAGGGCGCGGACCCTCCTCCCCTCGGCCCGGGGGCTTTCCTGGCGCCCCCCCCCCGGTCCCTTCTTTGCAGAGGATCAGCGCACCGCGCGCGGGCCAGGGCTGGCCCCCGACCGTTCCTGCCCCACGGCGACTGCTCTGCTTGCAGGCGGACTTCCCCACGACGGTGGGCTTGCTCTCCCACGACGAGTCGGCCATGGAGCTGGATGGCGACAAGGAGACCAAATCCGGGAAGGTCTACTACATCGACACCAACTCTTTGCACGTGCCGCGGGAGAACACGGAGATCATCTCGCCCCTCAAGAACGGGATGAGTACGAAGGGGGAGGGGAGAGTCGGGGAGAGGCCGGCCCGGCCCAGGGCCGCCCGGGAGGCTCGAAGCGGGGATCGTGGACCTCCCGGCCAGGCTGGCCCTCGTCCGCTGGGCTGGGGCCCCCGAACTCGCAGCCTCCTCCTGCCCCGAGTCCGCTGAGTCGGGGGTCCGCCTTGAAGGGCCCTGAAGAGGCAGCGAGGGAGGCTCCTCTGCGCGGTGGCTTGGAGGAAGACCACCCCGAGCGATGCGCGGGTGCTTCCCGAGGACGGGGCCGGTGAGGGCTGTGGGGAGCTGGCCCCGGCCCCTCCCTCTTCTTCATGACCCCCCCTTCTCCTCCCCACCTCAGTTGAAGACTGGGGCTGCTTCCAAGCCATCCTGGACCACACTTACAACAAGCACATCAAATCGGAGGCCAGCCTCCACCCTGTCCTCATGTCGGAGGCCCCGGTAGGTGTGTTGAGGCGGGCATCCCCCCCCTCTTTCTTCGTCGGCACGGTAGGCCGCTGCCCACCCACCCCTGACCCTCCGCTCCCTCCCCTCCCCGCAGTGGAACACGCGCGCCAAGCGGGAGAAGCTGACGGAGCTGATGTTCGAGCACTACAGCATCCCGGCGTTCTTCCTTTGCAAGACGGCGGTTCTCACGGCGTATCCTGCTGGCTGGGGAATTCTGGGAGTTGAAGTCCACACCTCTTAAAGCTGCCGAGGTTGAGAAACACTGGTCTAGGAGTATCAGTGTGAATAGGAAAAAGGCCTGGTTGGGGAGGGGGATACCACTTCCTCTCCCCCCACCCCACCTCCCATTACGGGACCTCTGCCTTGCCAAACCCTTGACTTCGCTTCACCAGTTTTGCCAACGGGCGCAGCACAGGCCTGGTCCTTGACAGCGGGGCAACGCACACCACAGCCATCCCGGTCCATGATGGCTACATCCTTCAGCAAGGTTGGCTTCACCTTCTTCGGAGAAAGAACTGGGGCTTGGATGTCGGTCCCTGTCGTTGTTAGGTCCCACTACCTCCAGTGCCAAGGCTCCAGGGGGCGTGCCAGTGTGCCAGGGCCCTCTGAGAGAAAAACCCCTTCAGGGAGAGGGACCGGTCCCAGTTGTGTGTGGCCTTGGATGCCCTTTGCAGCAAGTGGCTTCCATTCAAATCCAGGGCGATGTCCCAGTTCTCTTAGATGCAGGATGAAGACCAAAGCATTTCTTGAGTTTGGAAATCATGCAGGGTGGTGGTGGTGTTCTGTGGGTTCAGAAGATGCTGCCAAGGGACAAAAATGTTATGGAGATCACGGGCGAAGGAGGAGGGGGCACCTTCCAGGGAGAGAAGCACGTTCACAGGACCTTGGGTGCCCGTCCAAGAAAGTCAGGCCGGATCCGCCTTAGAGCGCCAGGAGTTTTTCCCCAGAGAACTGGTTAGGGTGGCTTAGTTTGGCAAGATTCTGTGTAAGGTAGAAGAACAATAAAGATCTAGAGCTTCATTCTGAGCTCAGTGTTGTTCTTCGCCTAACCACGACGAAAATGAGACAGGACCCCCCTCCATCCCTTCCTTTCCTTTCCTTTCCTTCCCTTCCCTTCCCTTCCCTTCCCTTCCCTTCCCTTCCCTTCCCTTCCCTTCCCTTCCCTTCCCCTCCCCTCCCCTCCTCCTTTCCTCTCCTCTCCTCTCCTTTCCTCCTTTCCTTTCCTCCTTTCCTTTCCTTTCCTTTCCTTTCCTTTCCTTTCCTTTCCTTTCCTTTCCTTTCCTTTCCTCCCCTTTCCTTTCCTCCCCTTTCCTTTCCTTTCCTCTCCTCTCCTCTCCTCTCCTCTCCTCTCCTCTCCTCTCCTCTCCTCCTTTCCTCTCCTCTCCTCTCCTCTCCTCTCCTCTCCTCTCCTTTTCTGCCTGGTTGCAGGAATCGTGAAATCACCCCTGGCGGGCGACTTCATCTCCATGCAATGCCGTGAGCTTTTCCAAGAGATGAATATCGAAATCGTTCCACCGTATATGATTGCGGCCAAGGTAGCACTGCTCCTTTCCCATCCCGCCCCTGCCCAGAGCCGGGGGTCCCGGTGGCCAAGCAGGTGCTAGGGAAGCAGAAGCAACCTCCAGAAATGGCAAGGAATGGTGGGGGGGGGGTCAGAACTGCCCTCTCTTGTTCTACCCTGCCAATTAGAGGTCATGAAAAGGCAAGGGGGAAGAAAGCTGCTTCCTCCCCAAGACTTCACCTGCTCCGGATGGGGGGGGGCGTGGGACCCTGGTGCCTGCCCCCGCCCAGCACTCGCCCCGAGCGTCCCGTTCTCTGGCTCAGGGCTCCGGCTTGAGGTCTTGGGCCAAGAAGCCAGAGACGTGGGGACGGGGCTGTAGAGTGCCATCGGGTCGAAAGAGGGCTGGAAGCGGGAGGGGGGTCCCAAGGCCTGTGGGGCTCCACCCCTCCCCCCTTCCCTTTCCTCAGGAAGCCGTGCGTGAAGGAGCCCCCCCCAACTGGAAGAAGAAGGAGAAGCTGCCGCAAGTCAGCAAGTCGTGGCACAGCTACATGTGCAACGTGAGCCCGGGGTCCTTGGGGACCAGGGGGGGGGGAGACACCTGACCTGGCAAAGACCGGGAGATGCCCAGAGGGGGCTGGCCGGGGCCACTTCATGTGCACCGGTCACCAACCGCCGTGGGTGGCGGATACGTTCGGGCTGTGGCCTGTTCCTGGGTGGGAATGCGAGCGGGGGGGGGGTGTCCGGGGGGGGGGCCTTCTGTGCAGGTTCCTTGTACGCTGACCTCCCTCTGTCTCCGCCCAACAGGAGGTCATACAAGACTTCCAGGCCTCCGTCCTGCAAGTTTCAGATTCTCCGTACGACGAACAGTGAGTTTGGCAGTTTGGAGGGGGGGGTCTCACGGGAACAAAGGGGGGTTACGTGCCCTTGGCCCAGCTCTGCCCAACCTGCTGGCTGCCCTCCTGATGGGTTGAGACCGCATCTCCCAGGATCCCCCTCTTCCAGCCATGCTGCCTGGGAATTCTGGGAGCAGCCATCCCAACAGGATGAAAAAGGCCAGAATCTATTTCCGCTTTTCCTCAAGAGAGTGCAGAGAGCTCAAGGCAGCAGACCTGGGTGTTCTCCAACGTTCTCCCCAGAAAAACAGCCCTGTAAGGTAGGTTGGGCTGAGAGTGACCGGCCCAGAGTCATCCCGTGAAGTCTGAGGTCACAACTGGCCCCTGATCTCCCCAGTGCCAGGCTCACACTATCATTCCTGCACCGATTCCACCTTGAGTGGCTGTAGAAGGAAAAAACCTTCTCCAAATTTTGCATTTCCAAAGGAGCTTATCAGCCAAGATTTTAAATGTTCAAACTCCCTCCCCTTGCCTGAAATGGCAGAACGTCCCCGTGGAGACCGGAGCCCACCTCTCAGTTCGAACCTGAAGACAGAATCCAATGCCACAAACCGGAATAGACGGGTACCATGACGGGGTGTTGTGTTGCGCCCCTGGATGCAGTGGGAGAAATGAAACTGGTTTACAAGAGGAAAAAGAAGAGCCGGGCCAGAGGAAGGCAGGCGGGGGGGGGGGGGGCAGTCTTTCAGGGCCTCTGCCTGCCTGCCTGCCAGACAGCTGCCCTTGACCCTTAGGACAAAGCCATTTCTAGGAGAAGTTTGAGAATCTCCCCCAAATGGCTGCCATTGACCCAAAGATGAACGGGGGCATTTCTCTCCACCCCTTTCCGCCCGCCAGGATGTCCTCTCCTGCCTCAGCATCCCTTGACTCTTACTGTCTTGTCCCACCTGCATCCTTGGGGGAGCATGAGACCCAGGGGCGTTGCAGCTTCTTCCCCATTTCCTACCTTTCCCCTGAAAGAGTTGTAGGAAGGGAAGGGAGATTAGGTGGGACCTGGACCCAGGTGGGTGCTAAAGAAGTCTCGCTGGGGCAAGGGTGTCCCTGGGCACCACCCTGGGGACCCAGAGGGTGGGGATCACTGTTTGTGGGTGGGGCCCATGGCCCCAAAGCAGGAGGCAGTGGCAGCTCTGTGCCATTTTGGGATGGCAGGGAGGGAATCGAAGCCTCTTCCGAGGCCTCCCTCTCCAGCCAGGAAGGGGCAAATAAATAAAGAGGGTGGATGGAAGGCCCCTGCCCCGTCCTGGCAAGGCGCGCCCACCCAGGCCTGGCCCCATCTCTGCTCTTCCCCCTTGTTCGGAGCAGGGTGGCTGCGCAGATGCCTACGGTCCACTACGAAATGCCCAACGGCTACAATACGGACTACGGGGCAGAGCGCCTGCGAATCCCAGAGGGGCTTTTTGACCCCTCCAACGTGAAGGTGAGTGGGCTGGGGGCAGCGGGGGAAGGGCAGAGAGGAGGCCTGGCATGCTTCTGCATCGGCTGCTGCAGCGAGGGCCCTCCTGGACCTGCCCTGCGGGCATCCGGGTGGGTGGGGAGCGCCAAGCCCAGTGGGGTGTGAGGGAGCCAACTCGCCCATCTGCTTCAGGAGACTCAGCTCTCACTCACACGTGGGGCAAACCGGGCCTTTGGGCATTGCGCAATACGGTCTGTGGGCGTGGCTGCTGCATTATGCCCACCCAGGTGAGGATTTGAAGGGTTGTGTGAATCCAGCCCAGCTCAGGGCGAGTGTCCACGCACAAGCAGGGCGGTCACATGGCCGTGGCTGCGCTTTTTTCTGGCTCAGTTAACTTCTGTCCGTGGCTGACGGTGCTCCTTCGCTCCTTCGCTCCTGGTGAAGAGGTTGGGGAGTCCTCCTGGTGATGCACAGTCTGGGGGACCAGCACCCCAGGTCAACGCTCTTTGGGAGGCTGTTAGGGTTAAGATTAGGGAGGGAAGCAGTTTGCCACCCAGGGACCCCCGGAAGGCTGCCTGAGCTCAGCCCGGGTCTCCAGACGTTGCCCGGACCTCCGGAGGACAGGGACGGGCTTGGACTGGGGGTTACCTTCGAATTGGGACTTCCTGTCTGCTTGTACCCCCGTGGCTGTACCAATGTGGCCCACACGTGCCCGCCTTCAGACGTGCCCCTGGCCTGGCCCGGGACCCCTTGCTGTGCCCTCTCCCGCTAATGTCCTTCCTGATTTTCTCCCCCAGTTTATTGCCCCTATTATAACCACGAAATTACAGTCTGGGGCTGTGGGTGTGTAAGACTTGTACATCGCTACCATGGGGGATTTTGCTTTGCACGCCTGAACTCTGGCCGTCACAAGCCCTCCCCCTCCCCAGGGCCTGTCTGGGAACACCATGTTGGGCGTCGGCCACGTGGTCACCACGAGTATCGGGATGTGCGACATTGACATCCGCCCGGTGAGTCCCCCTCTCCCGCCCCCCCCTCCCCACCCAAGGGGTGCACCCTGGCAAAGCCCCCCCCCAAAAGCCCCCTGGCTGAGTCCAGCTCCCTGTCCCAGCCGCCTGCGTCCCCCCGGACACCGACTCCTCCATCCGCCCAGCCCCTCCGCGCCCCCAAGGGAGCTGTGGCTGCCAGGTCAGAAAGCGCCTCCCTTGGAAGAAGGGGTGTTGGGCGGAAGAGGGGCTCCTGGGCTCATCCTTACAGAACCGCCGAGGGGCGGGCGGCTGGAAAGCTCCCACCTTTTCAGACCGAGGACAAGGGCTCCTGGGTAAAGACTCCGCAGAGATCCCAGATTCCTCGGGGCCAGTTGAGCAGGAAGCCTTGGGGGTCTCCGAGAGGCACCCCTGGCGGGAGGGGAGGCGGTGTGCCAGAAAGACAGACCCGGAGTGGAGGTTGGGAAAGAGAAAATGGCACCAGCCGCGGATCCTGCCCCCCTTGATCCTGCCCCCTGCAGGGCTTGTACGGCAGCGTCATCGTCACCGGAGGAAACACTTTGCTGCAGGGCTTCACCGATCGGCTCAACCGGGAACTGTCGCAGAAGACACCCCCGGTGAGAGCCGTGCGCGTGCGCGTGCGTCCGTGGGAGAGGGCGAGGAACGAAGGAGGACCAAGAGGCAGCTGGTGATGTGGGTTTCGGGGTCCTTTTACCCAGCTTGGCTCACCTGTGCAAGCCCAGCGGGCAGCCTTCCTCTCGCCGGTCCCACGGCGGACTCATGTCGGGGAAATGGGGGACCGGTTCCACAGCCAAAGGCCTGGGCTGCTCCTTGCCAGTCGCCGGGGTGTGTGTGTGTGTGTGTGTGTGTCTGTCTCGGCAGCCCCAAGGGCAGGCAGGGAGCGTCACCCCTTGGTAGCTCAGGGACAGCTCGCCCGTGGGTTGGTAAGAATTGCTTCTGGAACTCTGTGCTGTGAGTGTGGTTGCGCGACACCTTGACACAAATTGGCTTTGAAGGAGCATCCTGGCAAGCACCTTTTCTGAGGCACCAAGCTCACACAATCTTCTCCCTTTGAATAAAATTGGTGCACTGGAAAAGGTGCCACCCGACTCCTCCTGATTTTTGGCTGCCAGAGATTAAGGCGCTCTCCTCCTACCACGGGTGTTCCGTTTTCAAACGTCCATAAATCAAAACAGAAAAAATCACACTTCCCTGGGGAGATGGGTGCACGATCAGGGACTCAGGGACCCTGAGGGGAATCCAGGGACCCCCGCAAATCCAGAGCCGTCTCCCAGCCCTGTGACGCCCTTCTCTCCGTCCCCACAGAGCATGCGCCTGAAGCTCATTGCCAGCAACAGCACCATGGAACGACGGTTCAGCCCTTGGATCGGCGGCTCCATCTTGGCTTCTCTAGTGAGTCGGGGGGGGGTGAGCTGAGGGGGGGACAGGAGGGTAGGAGTCGGGATAAGGGGCAAGGTCTGGAGATAGCCGAAGCCCGTGCCTGGCTGGTGAAGAGGTTGCCCAAGGAAGCGGGCATCAGCCTGTGGGGCTGCTGGGGTGGGGGGGCAGGGGGCTGGAGGGGCTGAGACCGGCACGGCTGCTCTGGCCTCTCACAGTCTATGGCGAGGTTTCTCAGCCTTGGCGACTTGAAGATGTGTGGACTTCAATTCCCAGAATTCAAAGCTGGCTGGGGAATTCTGGGAGTTGAAGTCCACACATCTTCAAGGCACCAAGGTTGAAACCCTGGTCTATTGCCTTTTCCAGGGCACCTTTCAGCAGATGTGGATTTCCAAGCAGGAATACGAAGAAGGGGGCAAACAGTGCGTGGAGAGGAAATGCCCCTGAAGAGGCAGTCCTGTCCCCCTCTGCCCCGTCCCACCCTCCCCGGGGATGCTGCAGCCCCTCTGCTTCTTGGTGACGGAATCCCCTCCTGCTGCAGTCCCTGGTCTGCCCCCCCTCTCCTCCCGCCAGGCCCCGCTGTGTCCGAGAGCCCCCCCGGAGAGGATTGGGGGAACGCAGGGGACCCCGGAGAAGGGGGGCTTCCCTGCGCCCCTGTGTTCCGACCCTCTTTCTCCCCCCTCGCTTCCCCCTTCGCCTTCTGCACGCGTGGCCCGGACAGCGCTCCCAATTCTGCAGAGGGCTCCATGAATTGGGGGGCCGAGTCCCGAAAATGGCTCCTGGTTGCGTTTTGTTTGGGGGGGCCTGGCAAAATAATAAATGTGTGGGGTTTTTAAGAAAAAGGTCAGGCTGTTTTTGTCAGGGTGGGATTTTAAAGGAAGTTAGCCCCTCCCGGTGGCCTCGCGCAGGTAGGGCCACTCTCGCTCGGCCCGCCTCCCTTGCGCCCAAGTGCCACACTCTCCCCGAGAGGGCCGACCCCACCTTCTCTTCCCTGGCTGGGGAATTCTGGGAGTTGAAGTCCACGCATCTAAGTGGCCAAGGTTGAAAACGCTGATCTAAACCTAGAAGAGATTTAAAACACACATCAGGACCCCCTTCTGAAGCACAGAGCGCTTGAGCACAGGGACCAATGCCAGAAATGTTGGGACCACGACACCCATCATTCCCAGCTGGGACCGCTCCTCCAGGCCATCCCACCTCACAGGGTTGTTGGGAAGAGGAAAGAGGAGGACTCCGCCTTGAACTCAAGTCCTTGAAAGGCGTTGGCATATACCTGCTTAAATCAACTTAATTGCACTAGGGAGGGAGAAGGGCCAGCTCCTAGTCTTTTTACAGAAATTACATCTTTTAGCAAGATGGGGGAGCGTTGCGTTTCCCCCGCCAGGGGGCACCACCGAGCCCGCTGCGCACGCGCACCCGCCTTCTAGCGCTGGACCATGAAGATAGACGAAAAGCAGAGAGGCCCCTTGCTTCGTTTTAGATCCGGGCTTCCGGGTCAGCGCCGGCAGGCGGAGCACGTGCGCTTCTCCCTTTCTGTGGCGGAAGGGCGAGCCAGCGAGCGAGGTGGCCGGAGAGATCCGGGGAGGGAGCCGGGATTCCCGGGCCCTTTTGAAGCCCGCAGGTAGCGAAGCAGCGCCTGGGTCGGCCGTGGGCGGCGGAGGCGGGGGCTGGCGCAGCCCCTTCGGGGAGGAGCCGCAGCGGCGTGCAACGGCCCTGCAGGGTAGAGCGCCGCCGGGATGGTGCCGCTCAGCCTTACCAAGGCGTTGCACTACATGGCCCATCACTCCCGGCCAGCTGCAGCCGATGTATCTCGGGGAGGGGGGAGCGAGGGAGGGTTCCCCTCCGTGCCTCCGCGCGCCGAACCTACGGCGCGGCGCTCCCTCTGCGTACGAGCCCGCGCGCGCCTGTAGCGGAAGCGGTGCGCGCGCACGGCCGGCCGGCCGGCCGGTGGACCCGGAATCGACCCGCCGCCGCCTCCGCTTTTCCTGCAGGCGGCGGCGCGCGCGAG
This sequence comes from Charina bottae, assembly GCA_023362775.1. NCBI lineage: Eukaryota > Metazoa > Chordata > Lepidosauria > Squamata > Charinaidae > Charina > Charina bottae. The sequence continues at coordinate 4,851,703 of JALMGJ010000036.1, forward strand.
GGAGGGAGGGACGGACGGACGGAGGGGGGTCCCCGCGCGCCGCCAGCGCCGCCTGCCCTCCGCCTGTGTCTCCGCAGAGCCCCCGCCATGGCCGAGCCGGGCCCCCCGAGCGAGCCCGAGCGCGCCCTGCGCCGCCGCCTGCCCCGCCGCCTGCCCCGCCGCCGCAGCGACATCTACGTGAACATGAAGACGGACTTCAGGGCGCAGCTGAGCCGCTGCCAGAAGCTGCTGGCGCCCGGGAGCGGCTGCCCCGAGATCTGCATCCACGGGCTGGGGCTGGCCATCAACCGCGCCATCAACATCGCGCTGCAGCTGGAGGCGGCCGGCAGCGGCACCCTGCGCCTGGCCGCCAACACCTCCACCGTGCAGCTGGCCGACGCGGCCGAGCCCGAGGGCGACGGCGAGGAGCCGCTGGCCCGCGCCCGCCACAACTCCGCCATCCACATCCGCGTGCTGCGCGCCGCCCCGGAGTAGCGCCGGCGGGGCCCGGCCCTGGGCAGGAGCAGGAGCAGGAGCAGGAGATGGCCCGGGAGCAGCCGCGCGCCCGCTCTGCCGGCTGCCGAACTGAAGGCTTGAGGATTGCTTGATCCTGACCCTGAGAAGCGCCGCTCTGGAGCAGCCCAGAGAAAGCAGACCCGGGGGCGGGAGGGGCGCTTTGTGTCCCTTGTGTCTCTGACCCCAGCCCCGGGAATAAAAACCCGTGTGTGTTTGTGATGGAGACCTGGTTCCAGATTCGATGCGAGGAGCGGGGGGGGGGGCGGGGGGGGCGGGGGTGTGTGTGTGAGGACTCCCTGCTGGCTGGGGAATGATGGTGATGAGGCCCACCATGCTGGAGGGCACTGGAAACATTTCCGTGGCCCGGAGGGAGTGGCATCTCCCCCTCTGGCCTCTGCCCAGCCTCCTGCCCTGTGGGTGCGCCTCCCAGGCCAGCCCCTTCTGCCCCAAGAGCCGCTGCCTGGGCAAGAGGGCCCTTCACCGCTGCCCCCTTCTCTCTGACCCCCAAGCGGCCCAGCGGAGGCGGCGGCCTAAGGCTGGCCTGGACGCAGCAGCCCCATAACAGGAAGAGCCGCTGGAGGGGAGCCCTTGGCAGCCTCGGACCCAGCAGGCCTTTGGGGAGATAAACACACCCGCCTGCTTTGTTTTCTCTGGGCCTTGGATCCGTGCCCTCCGAGGAGCTGTTGGCGGCCGGGGCAGCTGCGAAATTGCTCAGCTCCGGAGAAATGCAGCAAACGCCTGCTTGTTCTGTGTCCTGAGCCTGCAGCCCGGCAGCATTGGCGCCCGCCTGTTTCTTGGCCCTCAAGACACCCGGCCTTTATTGGGGGGACGTTAATGGAGCAGTTGGGGAAGGGGAGCGGCTGTGTCCCCCACAGAGAAGCTGGTCCCCCCTTTTCTCAACATGCCGTTGAAAAGGGTAGCTGGTCAGTCAGTCCTGAGCGAGATTTCTCCACCCTGTGAGAATTTAAGCGGAGTCGAACAGTCTTTCCCCCCTTAACTAGCTCAGAAAATCCCACTGTAGCTCTGCCAAGAAATGTGGGCCTTGGGGCATTTCGTTGTCTTTCCTTGGAAGACCTAGAAGTTGACCAAGGATGATGGAGTTCCAGCTGGCACATTCCAGGGTTGCGGAAAGCCTCTGGAGGGAATTCCCACCTGTCTTCCTGGGGGGGAGGGGGCGCTGGGGGGCTGATCTCTGTCGTTGTGCAAGAGCAGTGTGTCAGCGTGTTGCCTCACCCAGGCTGTGTGTGAGAAGAGGAGCCTTATCTGAGCCTTATCTGAGCTGGGCCGGAAATAGCCTTTTTTCCACTGCCCGGTGGGAGCTGCCACCACTGATAAGCGGCTGGTTGGGGCCAGGAGCAGGCCTGGCATCCCCCCCCCCCCCGAATTATGCTTCTGGGAAGGTGAGGAATGGAGGGCTTTCCTTCCTGCAAGGGGGCCACTTGCCTCCCCGCCCCTGTCAAGGTGGGCATCCAGAAGACCCCTGCCCAGGGAGATCAAGTCCTCCTCCTGTCCTTGGGGAAGTTCCTGCCAGCTTCTGGGGGAGGGCGAGAACTGGGGAGGCCCAGCCCATGTCTGCCCTTAGCCATCCTCTCACATCCTAGCCTACCCTGCACGGTCGGTCGAAGGGGATCTCTGAATGACACCTTGAGTCCAGGGAAATAGGAACTGCTGAAGGGAGCTGTGAAATGAAAAGGGCAGGATCATCTGCCTTGTGGCCATGTGCCATTATGCCATGTCCTGCCTCTCTCGGGCTTCTCACGGGATGGGGAAGAGATTTGCCCGCCTGCATTCCCGGAAAGAGGCAGTGCCCGTTGCAATCCACAATCCGGGTTGCAGTTCCTGATTCCTCAGAATGCGGATTCAGACGCTTGCATCTCTTAAGCCAACCTGCAATCCATCTTGTCTGGTCTGTGTGCGCCCACAGCAATGCCAAGAAATTGGGCATCCTTAGCAATGCCTGGCTGCTGAGTCCTCGAGCTGCCTGGGCCACCTCTGTCCAGAATCCTGCCCTCTGCACATCTGGCCTTCCTTGATTTAATCCCATCGGATGGACCCTCCCTGGAAAGATCCTGTTTGGTGCAAGATGTGTTGGATCTTTGGGGCAGATGCTTCTGTTCTCCGTAAATGTGCTGTCTCTGGACACGTGGAATAAACAATGGAGACTTGGGAGCAAAAATAGTCTGCATTTTAATATTGGGGTTTCAACTGAGGCTTTTTTTTTAACTTACTAGTTTCCAACCCGGGACAGGACAATAGCTCATCTGCACATCCTGCTCGCACGCACGCACGCACAGGCATGCACACTCAATGGAATCGGATGGACAATTAATTCGGGTGCAGCCTTTCTAGGCATCTCTGCTGCTGCACAGAGGCTTGTGAAGAGATTCCTCGTGGCACGTCCATGCACCTTGGTTTGTTAGTTCCAGCATGTGGAGGCGGGATGCCCACTGTGCCCGGTCCTCTCCTGTGCCAGGCCCAAAGCCCAAACGTTTCAGAGCTGCACAAGGCTTGGCCGGTCCCACCGGGGTCCCTTCTGCTCTGCTCCTCTTGGTCCTTCTCCACTGGAATGCCTTTGACCAGTTCACCGGAACCGTTTTCCGTGGTGCCCGGGGCGGGTGAACAGAATTTGCCCAGAGGGATCCTCCTGTTTTCCAGCCTGCTTGGAGCGGGACTCCATTCTCCATCCTCCCCGCCCCCATTCTGGTATAAAGGGGCGCCTGCTCCGAGCACCCTTCCGGCGCTAGCACGTGGGTGCGTCCTCCATTGACTCAGGGGCCACCAGCGCTGCGCCTCCCCTTCCATGCTGGGGGCTCGCGGGCACCGGGCGGAAGGCAGCTCCGCGGGCGTTTCTTGCAGGAGAGCCGACCTGGGCGTGCTGCCCCCGCCTTGCTCACTGAGGAGGTGCAGCGAGCGGGGGGGAGGGCGAAGCCGAGGGCCGGAGGGTCCAGGGCGCCCCCAGGCCAGAGCGGGACGGCCGGGCAGCGGGGCTGGGGAGGGCGCCTGCCTGGGGCGCGCAGGGCAGGGCAGGCACACCGGGACGCGGCGGCGGCGGCGGCGGGCAGGAGTCGCTCCCGCGGCTGGGCCGGCCCCCGGGGGACCGCCGCGTTCGTCCAGCGGGGCCGCGGGTCAGAGGTCCGGCCTGCCTCCGCCCGGCCTGGTTGATCTGTCACTCCCGCTGGCGCCAGGCGAGCCGGCCTGTTTGGAGAAGCGGCCAGGATCGATCCGGCCGGCCGCCGGGTCGGCGGATCAAGGCTTCCGCGAGTGCAGCCCGGCACGTATGAGCGCCCAGCGGCCGCCCAGCCTTGGCTCCGGCCCAGCGGCGCAAGACACCGGCAGGGGGGGGTGCACAAAGAAGGGACGAGATTCCTCCCCCAGACAGTGCCCAGGAGGCGTCCCTGCGTGCTGGGAATGATGGGATGGGTTGTCACCAGGCGTCTGTGCCTGGGCCAGCTGCCTGCACCACAGGCAGAGATTCCCCAGGGTAGGTCCTGGCCAGGAAAGCTCTACCGTGTTAGTTTCTGCTGGTGAGGCAGCTGCCAGCAAGGGGGGCAGAAGAGGCAGCCTCTGAACTGGGGTGGGGTGGGGGGTCTCTGGGCAAGCAGCAGGTTGCACTTAAGGGGGAGATGCCGGGTGCCCATCTCCTCCAAGAAAAGGAGCCGCCTGAGAGGATGGGTCATGAGAACTAGTGACTTAGCCCAGATGCTGGCCGTGGTGGGTAGAGTGGGGCTGAATTCACCCTCCCCCCAGCCACCCTGGTCAGCCCAGCATGAAGGCGCACACTGACCAGGGAAATAGCCTGCCTCGGTTCTGCATCTGTGAAATGGGCATAACAAAGGTGACGTGATGATGTCATGCCATCAGGGAAGGGAGGCCTTTGGGCTGCCATGCAGGGGGGCGGGCACACAGCTGAGAGAGACGGGGTTCGGAGGAGATGGGGGCCCGGGAGCCAGGACCCCCTGCCCCGTGGCCTTGGGGCACGTACGCACCAGACAGGCTGCCTTTGGACGGAGCATCTGAAGAGCCGCGCTTGGGCACTCTCCTGGGGTGGGGGGTGGGGGTTGATGTTTTCACACTCTGCAGCCGTCTGGTATTTCCATCACCTCTTTGGGGGCGGAAGTGCCCTAACAATGGAGACGTTCGAGTTGCTCGCTGCCGGTTGTGTGACCAGACTGCATGGCGGTGTGGGGTTTCTTGCTCTGCCTGCACGTGGGTGGGTGTGTGGGTGAGTGCGTACTCAGACGGATTACTCCTGGTACACACAAGCAGTGCAGCCGTTTTATGCAACAGGGAAACACCTCACCTCGCTGCTGTCTTTGGGGGGCCGGTCTGTCTCCCTGTTGGGTGCAAAGACCACGGGCTTCTTTCACAGCAACAAAGCCCCATAAAATTGATTTTCCCTCTGTGCACTTCCGCTTATAGGACTCCTGCCTGCTGCGTCAAGAGGCGCGGGCGCTTCCAGAGACAGTTTGAGGAAAAGAAGAAGGGAATCTACTGGGCCTTTCCATGGAGACTCTGCCAACACCGAAAGGAACTGAATGCCAGTCTAAGCGTCTCTCTCTCTCTCTCTGTGTGTGTGTGTGTGTTGCCATCAGAGGCTTCCTAGTTGTGCACCTAACTGGCCACTGTCGGGATGGGCGAGAGCCGTGTTCTTCAAACTTGGCAGCTTTAAGATGTGTGGCCTTCAACTCATTTCTCCTGATGTGCAATTTTGGAAGCTTAGAAGCCAAAGAGGGTCTTGAATTTCCCAATCCGTGCCAAGCCCCCTGGCCCCCCTGGAGAGGCAGGCCCGGTCTGGAAGGCGAGCGTGTGGCCCCCTTTCCACTCCCAGCCTCCTTGAAGGAGAGACCCTCGCCTCCAGGGGAAGCCCAGGCGGCAGCGTTGGCCGGGGGAGAAGCGCCCTTGGCTGGCTTGGGCACGGCTTGAAGAAAGTGGGCAGGGACAACTGCAGGCTGGTAGGACCAGGCTGAATGGAAGAGAGCATATCCTTGTTCACACAACCACATTGTTAACCTCTGGCACTGATCACCACCAGATGTGGCGATGGGCACACCTCGGATGGATACATCCATTCTTTCCTTCTTTCAGGACAGGTCTTGAAGACTCGCGCCACCTCCAAGTTGAGAGCAGATGTTTGCATGGAAACACCAATGGAGACGGGAGCGTCTCCGTCTCCTGCTTGGGAGCTCCTTGGAGGCATCTGGCCTAGGATGGCCCTTGAGCTGATGGAACAGGGCTCGCCTTAGCTTCATTTCCGCAAGACCTGGTGGTGGCCACCATCTGGAATGGCTATAAAGGGGGATTCATGGGAGACTGGCCTTCCTCTCAGCCCTGAAGACCCAACGCTACTTGGAGGCATCTGCTCCCAACCTGGAAGTAGCGTTGGCTCTGCAAATCTCACTTGCAGGGGAACAAGAGTGGGAGAGGGGAACATCTCCGTCTCCTGCTTGGGAGCTCCTTGGAGGCATCTGGCCTAGGATGGCCCTTGGGCTGATGGAACAGGGCTTGCCTTAGCTTCCCACAGTCTGTGGACTTCATTCCCACAAGACCTGGTGGTGGCCACTATCTGGAATGGCTTTAAAGGGGGATTCATGGGGGACAGGCCTTCCTATCAGCCCTGAAGTTTCTGGGGTTCCTCCAGGTTGGGAGCAGATGCCTCCAAATCTCACTTGCAGGGGAACAAGAGTGGGAAAGGGGAACATCTCCGTCTCCTGCTTGGGAGCTCCTTGGAGGCATCTGGCCTAGGATGGCCCTTGAGCTGATGGAACAGGGCTCACCTTAGCTTCCCACAGTCTGTGGACTTCATTCCCACAAGACCTGGTGGTGGCCACTATCTGGAATGGCTTTAAAAGGGGATTCATGGAGGACAGGCCTTCCTATCAGCCCTGAAGTTTCTGGGGTTCCTCCAGGTTGGGAGCAGATGCCTCCAAATCTCACTTGCAGGGGAACAAGAGTGGGAGAGGGGAACATCTCCGTCTCCTGCTTGGGAGCTCCTTGGAGGCATCTGGCCTAGGATGGCCCTTGAGCTGATGGAACAGGGCTCGCCTTAGCTTTATTTCCGCAAGACCTGGTGGTGGCCACCATCTGGAATGGCCTTAAAGGGGGATTCATGGGGGACAGGCCTTCCTATCAGCCCTGAAGTCTCTGGGGTTCCTCGAGGTTGGGAGCAGATGCCTCCAAGTCCCACTTCCAGGGGAGCATCTCCATCTCCTGCTTGGGAGCACCCCAGAAACATCTGGTTGGTCTCCATTGCTGGATTAAGAGGGGTCTTGGCCTGGTCCAGCAAAAGTTGTCTTCGGTTCTTTTGTCCTTGAGAGCCCTGGGGTCTGGACCCCGCCTGCCTGTTGCTGCCTTGGAAGTCACAGCTGGTCCAGTGTTTCCCCTTCCCAAATCATCCTTTCCTTAGGAGAAGGATCTTGGAGGACCACAGGGTGGTCCGGATTGTCCAGCCTTCCCACCCCCAGGCAAATGCCCAGGACAGCTTAGTAGAGGAGGACACTCTCCAGTGGCTGTCCTGGTGCTCCTTTGCAGACCCCAGACCCAAGTGCCCTCCAGCCAGATCTACCTCGGGAATAGCTGGTTTGCAGAGGGACCCCGGGGGACACAGACCCACCGGTGGGGCAACGGTTTGGCTTTGATGCTTCGGCAGGACGGGGGAACCGGGGCTGAGCAGAATCTGCACCCCTGGGGGGGGGGAGGGACATGCTCTGCCTTGTCGTGGACCTCTCCCAGTTTCCAAAGGTTGCCACCTTTTTCACACACACACACACAGATTCTTGTGTCCTCAAAGCACAGGTGTGCCTCTCAAGCAGGCATCCCTGCTGAAGTGCAATTACTGAAGTTCACATCACTTCTGTCCCTAGAGAGTGTTTCTCAACTTCGGCAACTTTAAGCTATGTGGACTTCAGCTCCCAGAATTCCCCAGCCAGCAATGCAGTCCACACAGCTTAAAGTTGCCGAGGTTGAGAAACACTGCCCTAGAGGTTCCACGTGGCCACCGTTGTCTGGTAGCCTTTGACACATTGCTGCTCCTAACTCCATTTCCTTGTAAAGCCTTCTAAACTGGCCCCCCTCCCCATGTCTTGTGGCAGTGGGTTCCAGAGGCCAATCGCGATGACAGAATTAACCCATTTTCTGCTTTCACACAATACCCTGAACCTTCCCCTCCTTCCATGGCTGGGGCTTGCCAGGCAGGCAACATGCCGAGCCACCCACAAGAAACCCAGGTCAAAACTAGCTTTGCAGATTGTGTGAAGCTGTTGCCAGGAACGACCTGGCTCGACAGGTAGCATGAAGGTGGCCCTTCCTTGCCGCTCTCCGGCCTGCCAGTCCTTGGATGTGCTCACCAGGTTTTTGTTTAGGGGAGAAGGGGCGGGGGGAAGAACACTCTCACAACAGACTAGCCTGTGGTTAACTGACCGTGGTTTACTGAACTAAGCCGGTTGCCTGAGTTTGCACAGCACTGGCCGCAAACTAGGGCAGCCGCACTTCAGCCTCGCCGATCGCAGCGTGTCATTTGGCACTACTGTTTTCCTTTTTCCCAGCACTAAAAAGTCTCCCAGGCCCCCCGCCCTTCCCCACCCCAAGCACGTCTCCCCAGATCCTCCGCCAGCATCATCTGCAGATTCCGGGCAGGGCCAGCCAGAGAAAGCTGCTACGGGTCTCCCCGCCTCTGGGCCGCCTGGCAGGAGCAGCCCCCGGCCTTTCTGAGGGCAGCCCCCCCCCCCCCCGTCCCCAAGCGCCGGAGCCGGAGAGGAGGACGGGTGCTTAGCAAACCGCCTTTTCCAAGGACGCTTCACTGCTGCGCCACCCAGCCCGAGTACATAAATCGCTTTTACCAGAAACGGAGTGGACGGGACAGGAAGTGCAGGACGTCCTGATTGGGCAAAAAAAAAAAAAAAAAAGCCCCACTTTACTTATCAGGCCAATTTATTCCCCACTTTTCAACCCAGAGGGAATTCTAGGCACCCCGAGTGAAAAAACAGAATGAAATTGCGAACTACGTTAACTAAAAGCAGAACTAAGGTTACTCAAAAGGCTTGACCAGGAAGTGTCCCCCAGTAATTAAGCTGCTGGAATGGATAAAGTTTAAGGCTTGGGGGGGGGGGCTGCGTAGGAAAAGGTGACCCGCCCAGTTCAGACGTTCCTAGCGGGACACAGGCTTGGAATGGCTGTTTTCGGCCATTGTGTGAATCTAACTGGTGGGGTTACTCTACGGTTTCATGTTTTGCCCACATCCAGAAAAGGGTTGAATTCAGTCACTCTGTTGTGTAAAGGTCACCAAAGAGCACACACAGAGAGATACATACTGCAGGGCTTGAAATTAAACACTGCAAGTGGCAGAGTTTGCAAACTGTAAAACTGCACAAAGGGAACGTCTGATTCCCTGTCCCAGACCCAGCGGCCGGCCGGCCGACCAGGCAACATCTGGAGAGCCACGAGGCCCCCAACACAATTGCAGGAGAAGAACAGGGGGGCCGAGGGAGAATGGCCCGAAAAGCGCGGGGAGCTTTCACACAAGCCAGGAGCGCGGGCACCTGGGCAGGACCAGGGCGGACCGGGTGAACCGCTCTCTCTCCGGGCCTTGGGGCTGCACATGATTTTTTTGCGGGGGCCGATCATCCCCTGAACTGCGCTGAGATTCCTGAGATTCTTCTTTGCGGGCGGGGGGGGGGTTAGGACTTTTCCTAACGATTAAGCCTCCTGGCTGCATTCACACAACACCCTTCACCTGGTGGAGCGAAATCCACCTGCCACCTCCTCCCCTGCACCCCCCCGGGCGGGTTCCGCTGGTGGGTGTGTTTCCGGATGCCCATCCAGAAGGGGCTTTGTCACCCACTTTCAGAAGGGGGGGCAGAAAGGGGGAAGGCGGTGGTGGGTAGGACCCCGGGCCGCCGGGCCGTTCGAGGGCCGGGGGCTGAGCCGATCGGCGGCGTGGGGGGGCACAAGGCTGCCGGGCCCCACACGGCCAGCTCTGGCAGGCAGGCAAGGGCCCCCGGCCAGAGGATTCCTCCTCCTTCCCAAAGCCTCGCCTGGGAGGAAGTGGCCATCCTCGTCCCCGTTCTGGCACCGCTCGGTGGCCGGCCGCCAACGCGCTGACCTTCCCCACCTCCACGCCTTAACCTGGGGCTGGCCGGGGGCCAGAGGAGACGTGCTCCGTCTTGCACGGACCTTCTCGGAGCCCTTGAGCGACCTGCAGAGAAAGCCCCCTTGGAGGGAAATCGCCCATCTCTCCCGGGGCCGGTCCAGTGACATTCTTCTCTTCAGAGAAGCAAGGGTGCCTGGCGGAGGGCGGGAGGCCATCGGGGACCCAGAGCAAAGAGATCAGGCGGATGAAACATTAACCGTGCCTCGTGCGCCTGGTGTCGCAGCTCGGGAAGCGCTGGCCGGGGTCTGCAGGAGGAGGCCGAGGGGTCGCGTGCCCCCGAGCAAGCTTTGGTGGGAAATTTTGCACCGGGCGAGGCACCAGCCGGCTCTGCTCATCCGGGGGAGGAGACGGCTGCGGTTCCCCCGGCACTGCCCGTCCTTCCTCCGCCCAGGGACCGCCAGGGAGAGGAGGAGCCGCAGACTGCCAGGGGGCTGTTGGGACCCCCAGAGGGACGCCGGAGCAGGGGCAAAGTGCTGGAGAAGGTCGTCCCGCAGCACAGAGGCCTGGCTGGGAGGGGGCGCCTTTAAAACTCACCTGGCTGCGTGGATCGTGGCCCCCGCCTGAGGCGACTCGGAGAGCGAAGGAGAGGGGAGGGGAGCGGGGGGCCAGCCCAGCCAGCCGCCCCCAACGGTGCCCTCGATGGAGAGCTGTGCAGCAGAAGGGCTCCGGTAGTTGCTGGGACCATGAAGTTTTGGCTATGGGGATACCTGGTAAGTTGTGTTGTTCCACTGGCTGCCAAGGGGGAGGGCAGCCCAGCGGTGCCAGCCGTGGCGATCGATGGCTCTGGGCACTTGCCAGAAAGGTTGGCTGCAGGGTAACAAGCGGGGGGGGGGGAGGCTGGGGAGCTGCTAAAGGGCGCCCTTCCCACCCATCAAAGTCCACAATCTTTGGGGGGTTGCCCATCATCCCCTGCCTGGAGAAGGCCTGGGATGGGGACGCCAGGGTTTGATGATCTGGAGACGGTTAGTTAAAGCCAGCCAGCTTGTCACCAGGGAGGGCTGCAAGACTTGTGCACTTAGACGGGGGCCTTGGAGAGAGGAGTGCTGGGGGGGGGTGACGCTGCTGCAGTGGGGACCCCTCAGCAATCAGGGTGTGAAAACCGGCCCTGCCAGGCGGGCCGGGGGCATCAACTCGATGTTGCAAAGGGGAGGAAGGGGGCGAAGACCCCAGGTTCAAGGGAGCCCGCTTGCTGCAGACCTGCGCGTTTGGGAGAGGGGGTGTCCGCAGCGGCTGTAACGGCAGGTAGAAAACGAGGCTCGCTCGGCTGCCCTTTGGGCGCGCGGGAGCGAGAACGCCGCTTGGGTGGCCCGAACCTGAGGATGTGGGAAAAATCTTGCGCATATTCCCAAGTCAGACCGCCCCGGACTTTGGACACCCTGGAGAGAAACCAAATTAGCAAAGCACGAAGGAATGGAAGGGGCTGATAAGGAATCTGTCAACGCTGCAGGCCTAGAGGTGAGGGCTGGAGTGGGCAGAGGAGGTGAGAAACGCCAGTTGCAGCGCAAAGGGGGAAAAGGGGGGAGAAAGGAGATGCATGGAGACCTGGCTGGGGCCCGGAGGAGGCTCTGGGGCCCGGCCGGCGGCTGCTGGGCCAGTCCCCGGGTTTGAGGGCGACCCCCAGGCCCATCCTTAAGGCTGAAGTGGAAGGTGGGTTGCGAGGCGGAGGGGCGGGCTGGCTCCCCGGCAGCAGGGGCAGAAACAGAGGGGGCCCAGGCGCCCGGAAGACGGAGGGTAGTCGGCAGCCTGGAGCCGCCGGGCCACCCGCTCTGCCCCGAGCAAATCCGGTGCCCGCCTGGCAGCAGCTGGCTTGGGGCAAGCGCTCCGGCAGCATCCCCCGGCCCCCTCTTGACCGCGGCCTTGGCTTCTCCCCACTCGTGCAGGGCTGATCCTTTTCCTCTTAGTGTGGGGATTCCTGGACCCGGCCCGGCCTGCCCCTGCCCGGCCCGTGTGCGACCAGAGCGTCATGAACAAGTTCATCCAAGACGCCAGCAAGATGGAGAACGAAATTGTAAGTTAAGTCCAGATGCTGCTGCGCCCGACAGGCCCGTCTCGCTGGCCGGCCATGCCCCCCCATTTCTCGGCGGAGCACGTTTCTCCCCGAGGTTTACGCCAGGGGTTCCCGGTCCTGGCGCTGAGCCTGGGAAGGAGGGACCGAGCCCGGGACGATTCTGTGGAGCCCCCGGCCAGAGGCGGCCCGCTGGAAGGCAGATCCGGCAGCAAATGCCCCTGATCCGGCTTGGGGCTCTCCTGCGACCCTGAAACGGCAGAAAGATCTTCCAGGAATGTTCCAGAGCCTTGAGGCAAAGAAAATGTCCCATTTTTCCACAGGTGGAACTTTGTGAGGGTTCCTGCGAGCTGCCGGAACACGTGACGGTGGCGGACACGAGGGTGCATTTTCCCGACTGGACAGCAATGAACGTAAGTCGAATCCGGGCCATGCCGGAGCTGCGGGAGCCCCAGGGCTGGGAAGGGACCCGTCCGCTGACCGCCTCCTCCCCTTCTTCCTGCCAGAGGTCCAGGCAGGCCTCGGAGGTGTGGCGGGGCCAGGCGCTCCTTTCCGTGGCCATCGGCCAAGTCAAAGCCCAGCAGCCGAGGATGCGGCCCTTCCTGCACCAGCTGGAGGTGATGGAGAGCGGCCTCCGGAGCATCCGGGAGATCCTGCGCCGGCACAACGCCCAGGTGAGCCCTGCAGGGAGAGGGTGGCCTGGCACAGCCAAGCTGCTTGGGCAGCTTCGAGGGGCAAGGAAGGGCTTGGCCAGACTCGGCGACTCCCTGCGGAGGAGAGAGTCTTGCAGCGTGAGTGTTCCTGCTGGTCAGAGGTCTTCTGGGGAGGGGGGCCGGGAGGGGGGGGCTTTGCAGAGACCCACAGGCCCGCTCTTCGGCCGTGGGAGACGCAGAGAGAGACGGTGCCCTCAGCCACGTTGTCCAGGGAAACACAATTGCGCTGGGATGGTGCCTCGTTCTGCAAGACACACACGACCTCGGCTGATGCCTCTGCGCAAAATGCAATGCTGGCTGAGGGCTACCTTGGCTAGGCTTCTGGAGAGGGAGCGTGTCCCGTGGTTAGTTCATGGTTAGGTGTCGTGGGCCAATCTAGAAATGGTGACAATTCAGGAAGCCAGCTAGTACGTTAGCAAAGGTCTATGGTTATGGGCAAACCAGGAGTTACCCGTCCTTGCTCTGCACCTTCAATTTGGCCTGGAAAGATGCACATTCGGAGGAAGAGCAGCTGGACAGGACTGCCCTTCTTTGGAGGGCCGGAAGTGGCCCGGGGTGAGGAGTTACTTGGGGCAGGAAGGCCACAGTGGCGTCGTGGCGCACCAAGATGCCTCTCCGTGCTTGTCCTGGATTCACACAACCTGTGACATCCAAACACAGGTGGAATAAATAACCCCAGGGACGTTCCTGTAACATGCAGAGGCCAAGCAAGTGGATCCTTTCTGGCCTAAGGATGCATCTCGGTTCCCCCAACATGTTAAGCAGCCAGTGGCTAAGTCCCCACAAGAGCCTGAGCCACTAATCAGTACCCAACCCCAGTTTAGGTAGGTTCACAGCTGGGTTAGCTGCTCATTTGGCTGCCCAGATTCTCCCAAAGCCCTCCTTGTCCTCAGGAAGAGGCAGGTCTTTCTTCCAGAAAAGCCGCAACAACGAGGCCGCCGTGCAGTCCCCTTGTGGCGGGGGAGGCCACGTGGACCAGCTGCCAAGGAGGAAGCATTTAAAGCATTTAAAGCGAACTGCCCAGAGTCCCCTCTGGGGGAGATGGTGCGGTAATAAAAGTTGAACTATAAATAATAGATAGATAGATAGATAGATAGATAGATAGATAGATAGATAGATAGATAGATAGAGATGATAGATAGATAGATAGATAGATAGATAGATAGATAGATAGATAGATAGATAGATAGATAGATGATAGATAGATAGATAGATAGATAGAGATAGATGATAGATAGATAGATAGATAGATAGATAGATAGATAGATAGATAGATAGATAGATAGATAGATATAGATAGATGATAGATAGATAGATAGATAGATAGATAGATAGATAGATAGATAGATAGATAGATAGATAGATATAGATAGATAGATGATAGATAGATAGATAGATAGATGATAGATAGATAGATAGATAGATAGATGATAGATAGATGCATGCTGGATAAATGTGATATTTCATGCGAGAAAATAATGAAGGGGGCAGAACTGGGAGAAGTCAGGAAGGCAGGGAGAGCAGAGTTCTTGCAAAGAATCCTGTTAAGCTCACAAGCTCGCACGGTCTAAACTTCCCTCCTTAACAATCTCGCCATCTCTTGTGTGACCTTGCTCTGTTCCTCTTTCACAGGCCGACCCCCAGGATGGGGCACCCCCCCGGACTTTGAGTGTGCAAACTGTGAAAAAACTGTTCAGCATTTACTCGAGTTTCCTCCGCGGAAAGGTCAACCTGTTCATCGCCAGCGCGTGCCAAAGGAGCGGCAGGTGACGGGGGAGGGCTGCTTCCCGGCCACTCTGCGTGCCCCCCCATGGTGAAGGGGATGCCCCTTGGAGGCCAGTTGACGAGGGCCCGCTTGCTTTATCGGCTGCTTGAAAGACACGTTCGCACACGCGGCTCGGCCTGCGCAGATGGCAATTCTCTGTTCCACGCTCTTGCTGGACCGGGCAGCAGAGAAGCCGCCGACAGTCACTTCTGCATGCTTCTAGGTGCCACCTGACTCTGGGACACAGTGCGCCGTCCTGGCCGGCCCTGCACTGCGCGGGGGCAGAGGGGATGGGCTGGCCTCGGAGGGCCACGTCTTCTCTGGGGAGACTGCAGTGAGGGGAGGCTGTTCTGCTCCTGGGGGCAGGCCACTTTTGCCACCAGCATCCAAGGAAAGGGGAGGAAACCAGTGCTGAGAAATTGGATTTCCCCAAAGCAGTTGCCCCGGGTGGGTGTGTGTGTCGGTGGATGGCCTGTGGGTGTGCTTGTGTTGACCCTCAAAACCTGCACCCCCCGGTCCGTGGCTCGAGCAGCGGAGATTCTTCCCAGCCACCGGAGACGCTTACAGATGTGAGTGAGGATCCAGAGTTGGTTTCTGGGAATTCCCAACTTCCCAAAATGGAAAAAAATGGCTGGGGAAATGTTGGGTCTGGGGAGGGGGCACTGCTTGTGACCTAGATCTGCACAAAGTTAGTGGGAAGCTGCCGGGACGCTTTTGCCTTCACTTGAAAGGGGAGGGGCGTCTTCTGCCAATGAAGCCGCTCTTTCCAGCCGAACTCCTTGCACACTCTCGCACGGGGAGGCGGCCTTGACCCGATTGGGACCTACCAATGCGTAAGCAGGGACCCATTTGCGTGGCGGTGATGAGAGCTGAACGGACCAGCTGGGAATCAAGGTCGTGGGAGACGTGGCATTACGACCGTGCCTGGCAGATGTCAATCAAATCATGGCTGACTTGGGAAATTCAGCTTTGGAACATTCTAACTTAAAATCCTATGCTTTAAAGGTTCAACATTTATTGTCAGAATGCTTCTTGAATCAGCGTGAGATAAATGCATTTCAGAAAGATGTCACCCGCTCTTCTTCCCACCTACCAAATGTGAAAAAGGGATGCCAACACGAGTGACTGACAGCTGCCAGGCAGCGCATCACGTCTGCTGACTCTGGCACGGTTCATCGGCTTTTCCCCAGCCAAAGGGTTTGCTGTATACATATGTATAGTTTTGCTCTAAGGGACGTCTTGAGAGTTTATATTTGATACTAAGTTAAACATGTACAGTTTTCTGAATATTTATCGTGTTTATTTCGGAGAGCAGCTGGTTTGTAAATTGGTTCCCAGAAATGAAGATTCCCTAAGGGATGGGATTTTGGTGGGGGCTGTGCAGTGGTGCTTGTGGATCTTGATTAAAGGCCGCAAGGCTTCCCTGAAGAATCCAACCGTTGCGACGTTTGCCTTTCTGAAAAAGGAGCTTCGGGCTTGTGCGGGAGGAGGCACTCTGCACGTGCCCAGAGACACCACTGCCTCTTTGTTTGCCTAACTCTTTCTCAACCTTGGCAACTTCAAGCTGGATGGACTTCAACTCCCAGAATTCCCCGGGCAGCCAACGCTGGCCGGGGAATTCTGGGAGTTGAAGTCCACCCAGCATGAAGTTGCCAAGGTTGAGAAAGACTGGCCCAACTTCTTCAGAAATCAGCGAGAGCCTATTAAGAAGTGCTTAAGCCACTTTATATTTAAGCAGTGTTTTCCTGATGGTGAATAGCCTGTGGTTGCCACGCGTGCCCGCGCCGTTAGCGTTGCCTTTCTCACCCCACCTGTCTCTCGCCGTGAAAGCAGTCGGGAAAGGCCGCTGCCCCCGCCACTCCCCTCACGTGCCCACCTCGCTGCCAAGCCAAACAGAAGCAGCCACTGCAACCCGGGGCCCGGGCCCAGCGGGCAGGGTTTGGCGCCAGGCTCCCCGGAATATCCCAGGAGGAGGGAGGGAAGCCGATCACCGGCCAGAGCTAGTCGGCTTCTCAGGAGGAGGGAAGCGGTTTAAAAACTGTTTGGAAGGACCAGGCACGGCCGACGTTTTGCCCCATCCTGAAAACTGTGCGTTGGGTCTTGGACCCAAACAGCTGCAGGGATGTCATCAGCAGGAAGCAGCGGCTGCATCTCTCCAGCCGCAAAGAGATGAAATCAGCCCGTCACCCGCTTGGAAACTTCCCTCCAAATTGGTTCCGCTCGTGGCCCTCAGAGGAGGGCCAGGTCTGGGCCCCAACGACCAAGCGACTGCCAGATGGGGCCTCTCTGTGGGGCCAATAGAGCTTGGCTGCCCTCTGCAGCTGAGATGCCAGAGCTGCCTCCCCTGCTGCCCCCTTGGTTCTCCCCCCTCCGTTTCTCCTGGGCGAACCCAGCTCTCGCTTTCTTCTGGGCAAGAGAGGGCGCTTGGTGGCAGCAGGGGTTCAGCTGAATCGGTCCTCTTGGGCCTCCTAAGAGGGGTTGGGGGACAGCCCCCATCTTCCCCAGCCGTGCTGGGGATGATGGGGTTGCTGATCCCTTCATCTGGAAGGCACCGGATTAGGGGATGCCGCATTGCTTCATGGCTGGCAGGGAGGGGCCATGGAATGCGAGATTCCTGGAGGGTTCAGGGCATTCAAGCCGCCAAGCCATGTGGCCGCTTCCTTCTCCGGCCATCGGCCCAGGATGGGATAAAACTGGGTTCGCTTCTCCTGAAACCCCCTTCCCCAAACTCCCCCTTCCTCTTAAGGAAACCCCGCAGGAGGATCCAGAGCCGCACGGGCCAAATGCTCTCAGCACTCCTGCAGGCCAGTCGAGACAGGTGCCCCCCCTTTCAACCGGCCCCCGTGACCCAGCGCAGCCTCCTTGCTCATCGGCTGGTCTGCTGGGTCTCTGGCAGGTTCTGGGGCTCAGTTGGTGGGCCAGGAACTGGGCGCCTCCCCCCCTTTCATCGTGGTGGAGAAGGAGGGGGGGTATTTGCTCAGGGCAGCTGGACGAGTGGGGGCAAAATGCCATCTTTGGTGCCCTGAGCGACAGCGGGGCAGCTGAGCTTCAATTGCCTGGCCTGGCTCAAGAGGGAGAGGCCGGATCAACCAGCCTTCCTGGATTGGGACTAGCCAGCTGTGTGGACTTCAACTCCCAGAATCCCTCTCTGCTCAGCTGGGAGCGGATAAGCTGCACCAAAGCAGCAAAGCCTCCGGGACAGCCTAGGGCTGAGCGACCCAGCCCTTCTCTTACCCCTCGGGCCCCCTGGGTTCCCCAACCCGCTGCCCGGCAGAAGTGTCGGGACTCCAGTGCCCAGAATTCCTATGGCGCCCAACACATCCGGAGGGTGCCGGCAGGAGAAGCCGGGAAAAGAGGCGTGCTCAATTGGGGGGGGGGGTCTGGGTGCCGCTCTGCCCTCCCCAGGGACCCTGGGGATTGGAGGGGAGCGTGCAACGCAACTGCCAATATTTTATGGGGCCTGGCTTCAGCAGTTTAGTGGATTAAGGGCCCCCGCCCCCAGGAAAAGGCAGAGCTTGAACCCCCCCCCCAGCCAGAGAGTCAGCTGCTCTCTGGGAGGGGGCAAGTGCCAAGAGCCGGCCCTGGAGGGAGGGGCAGGCGCTGCGCAGGCAAAGGAGCTCTGCTGGACTCCGTTGGGACAGTCCGGGGCCTGTGGGGACACGGGTCTCCCGAGAGCCAGCGGTGAGTTGGGGGCTGTTTGGAGGGAGGGGGAGCAACCCCCCCCCTGGGCGCATGGGGTGGCTGTGGGTCACAGGGTCCCACAAGACTGGGGGGCTTGGGGAAAAATGGGGCTGGCGTCTCTGGCCCAGAGAGACCCTTTTTCCGGGGGGTGGGATTGGCATAACCAAGAAGCCGTTGTTGGGGGGGTCTGTGTGCATAGCCCCCCCATTCTTTGGCCCTCCTTGTGCTGGATTTTGTAGAAGATGTAGACCCAAACAGTGCAAGGTGGGGGTGGTGAGGATGGGTGTGTGTAAGGGAAGCCTCCCTGCTCCCCTCTTCCTTCAGGGAGTCACTGGCGGTTGGGGGGCACCATCTGCCTCCCCCAAGACCCTCTGAAATTGCCTTCTCATTCTTCAGGCCGACGGGGTTGGTCGAGACCTGGGGCTCTGTTCCCACAACGCCCTTAATCAGGCCAGGGAAGACCAGCGGTTGGGTTAGGGTTCATCTTGAGGTGGGGGGGTCGTGTGCCTGTTGTGGATTCATTCAGCAACAAGGATAACGGCACAGCCAGGGAGGAAACAGGTCAACTTGTTTATTAGGTTTACTTTCACCTTACTATAAATTAAGGTCAGTTAATCAAGCTGCTGGCCGCCCACTTCTCTCCCCCCCAAAGGCCGCTTCAAGGGCGAAGGGGCTCCTTGGCCTGCGCGCGGGGGGGGCAGTCCCTCAGAGGAGGAGGCTGGGGGGGCTGTGTCTGGAAGAGGAGAAGATACGGCCATCTGAGTGACCTCCAGCTCCCCCCCATCAAGGGAGATCTGCTTTGGCAATCAGGTGTTGCAAGACCAGAGCAAATACTTCCTTTGCACGTGGCGCGGAGCTTGAAGCCTGATCAGGGCAGGAAAAGGTCTGGGCCCCCCACCCCCACCCCCACCCCCACCCCCACCCCCACCGGCAGGCCTGTAACAAGCTGTCTGCTGGGCAGATGTTCACCTGAGGCACCTCTCCCCTCTTCACCCGGGGCGTGGATTTCTATACAAAATAACTCCGGACAATATTGCACCAAAGCGTTGATTGCTCCGTCCTTCGGGCAGGAAAGGAAACTCCGCGGAGGGCTTTAGACCCAGCTAAGAGCGGTTTGGGGGGACAGGCGCTCCCAAGAGCAGGGCCACCCCCCCCCCCGTGTGCCCTCCTCCTCGAAAGCCCCCTGCGCAGGGCTGCGCAGCCGTTGGCCCAACGTCAGGGCCGGGAGGGCGCCGGCCTGCCTGCGCCGCCCGATAACCCGCTCCGCGGGCCAGGTCGCGATAAGGCGGCAGCGCCAGGCGCGTCCCCCGCAGGGCCGAGGGGGGCCGGGGGCGGGGCTGGCCCTGATAACCGCCCCAGCCTTTCTGCCTGCCTCTCTCCCTCCCGGCAGGGCTGCAGAGGGACCCGCGATGGAGGCTTGGACGGCCCGCCTGCAGCGCGCGGTAAGGCAGGGGAAGCTCCCGCCGCCGGGCCCGCTCCTGACCCACGCCAGCCCCCCTGCTCTTGCTCTTGCTCGGCTCGAGGACTCCCTCGCGCCAGGCCACGGGCCCCGCTCCCCTTTCATTCCTCGAACAACAACCCTGTGAGGTGGATTGAGCCGAGGAGTAGTGACTGGCCCTCCCGCACACCCCAGATCAGCCAGAAGCCTGCGCGCAGCTCCTACACCATCTACCGCAACGCGGCGGAGGACGATGGGGACCCCAGTCCAGGGGGGCTTCAGATCAAGATGGAGGAAGCTGACGGGCCGACCGACCGCCCCCCCGGCAGCCAGAGGGCTGGGCCCCCGTCTCCCCGGCTGACACGGTGGAAGGCCGGGGTGTACCTGGCGCTGGTGGGCCTTCTGCTCCTCGTCGTAGGTGAGACCAGCTGATCCGGCCTCCTCCCACCTGCCCTGCCCTGCCCACCGGCAGCCCCCAGGCCGGGCCACGTTCACCCCCCACCCGTGGGTGCAGCAGGGCAAGCCCATCCGGGAGGGTGGGGAGCCGGCAGGAAGGGCCATCAGGATGGGGGAAGTCCTGCGCGCAGTGCGGGTGCAAAGTTGCGTTGAGCGCAGAGGGGGAAGCGCTCCTCTTTCTCAGGATGCCGGAACCCTCCGGCTGGGTGGGGCAGGCCAGCGGCATCCCTCTCCAAGCAAGCTGCCGTGAGCTTCTGGAACTCACTGCCACAAGACGCCACGAGGGATCCCAGTGTGGACATCTTTCAAGGGGATTAGACAAAGGAGACTCAGAAGCAATGCACCTTCTCAGTCCCCAGTGCTGGGGGGTCCACAAGGGCCCCTCCGCGTGTTTTTTCCAGGGTCCTCCATCCTGGGGGGGCTTCCCCAGGCCCCAGTGGAATTCAAGGGGTGCCCACGGGAGGCCCCTCTGGCTGGCCTCAGACCCTCCCGTAATGGCAGACCCCCGCCCTCTGTCCCTGGCCCCTCCAGGCTTCCTCCTGGGGTACGTCTCTTCCCGGAGGGGGTCCTGCGCGGCCTGCGGGGACTTCCTGCCCATGGTGAACGAGGACGGCCCCTACCGCCCCGCCGAGGACCCCCGGGGGCCGCCTCCCCTGTACTGGAGCGACTTGCGGGAGATGTTTCAGAAGTACCTCAACGAGGAGAAGATCGAGGGGACCATCCGGTGAGGGGCCGGCCCCGAAGCGAAGAGGACGGGCTGGGGGCTGGCAGTGGGGTTCTCCGGGGGCAGGTGGGACCCGAGCGGGGCAGCCGGGGAAGGACGCCCGCTCCTGCTCAGTAATGTGGGGCACCACCCCTTGGAGGGTCCCCCAGCCAAGCAAGCGAGGGGGTCCCCAGCACTCCTGAGGGTCCCCAAATGGGACCTTTGGCCCCGTCTCTGCAACAGGGTCTCGCTGCTGGAAGAACGGGGGAGGGGGGTTCGCGGGGGCAGAGCTCTCACCTGCCAAATGATAGGACACCTTACAGGGCATTCCTCTCCCCTCCCTGGGCAGCAAAATGAGCGAGGGCCCCCACCCGCCCGGCTCCCCTCGCCTGGACGCCCTCTCCAGCCACGTCCTGGAGGCCTTTGCCTCCTTTGGCCTGGACCACAGCTGGACGGATAGCCATTACGTGGGACTGCAGCGCCCCAACCGGTCAGTGTGGCTTTGGGGGGGCGCTGGGGGGGGCCGGGTGCCCCTGGGCCTTTTAACTCGTCCTGCCCCGCTCTTGCAGGCGGCAGCCCAACTTCCTTCGCCGGGTGGATGCCAGCGGGGCTGTGGTGGAGGAGCTGCTGCTGGAAGATCCAGAGGTTTACTGCCCGTACAGTGCCACTGGCACCGTTGTGGTAAGGCCCGGTGTGCTTTGCACACTGAGAAACACACCCTTAAGGTCCACAGACACAGCCATGCCACATCTGGGGCACAGGCGGTAGCCGTCCTCTCCCATCCGCCCAGTCCGGTCCTGGTGCTTATCCACACCCGTCCAGGGTATCAGAGTCTAGAGGAGTCAAAAAAGTCAAGATGGCCACGCGCTTCAATGGCACCATCTTGACTGTTTTGACCCCACCCTGTGGGCACCCTATTAATGCCGCATAAGAAAGTTGTCCTCAAAGGGGAAAGAACATTGAGCGGTTGTGATTATTTCATGGCTTATTAACTTTGCAAAGTGTCTCTGTATCACCCTGAAAGCAGCACCATTTATATGAAGGATAAAATCCTAAACAACAAAACAGGATAATGTTTATTTTTTTGATCAACAACAACAGAAATAAGACGGATTAGAGGTCGAATACGTCAAACAGCCTGAGAACACAACGATGGCCGTGTACTTTTCATATAAGGATTTTTTTTTAAATTGCGTTTTTGAGCAACTTTGTAACCTGCCAAGGAAGCCGTAGTTACTGGCTGAATGAAAAACATGAAGGGGAGAGTACGGTAGACTTTACCCAGGGCTGGAAGCTCTTCAAGGAGGGTGCCAAGAAAATCCTTGGCTCAGAAGGGGGCAGGATGGGAATGGTGGTCTTTCATTGCCCTCTTCCGGGGGGGCATTTTCCTCCCCCCCACCTGAAGGGCCCCATCTCCTCTGAGCGGCTTCCCCTCCTCCCTGTCCTCAGGGGGGCCTTGTCTTTGCCAACTACGGGCGCAGGGAGGACTTTGCGGTGCTGGAGCAGCGCGGGGTGAGTCCGCGGGGCCACCTGGTCATCGTCCGCATCGGGAAAATCAGCTACGCCGAGAAGGTGAGTCTGGGCGCCCCTCCCCCGGTAGGCACCCCTGGCAGAAAGGACAAAGGCTGCGGTTGTGGGGCATCTCCTGCCAGTCATGTCCAGGGTAGTCTTTTGGGACAGTGCTGGGGGGGGGGGAGGCAGGATTTCTGGACCCCGAAGGTGAAGCTGTGCAGAGAGGAGGAGAGATTGCCTCTTTCCAGCGGGGGGGGGGGGGGGCTCCAAAGCACCATGCCTGTTGAATGGGGAGGGAAAGGGAGCTCCCTTGGGAACCATGTAGAGCAGGCTCGGGTGCTTTGAGCGGGGGGGGGGGGGGGTGTCCACGCCTGAAAGGCCATGGGTCACCCTGAGCACGTTTCCCCCCAGGTGGCAAACGCTGAGGCTGCCCAGGCCAAGGGGCTTCTCATTTACCCAGACCCCAGCGATATCCCGCAAGACCCCCGCAAGCTGGGGCTTTTCCCTAACATAAGCATTTATGGACACGTGAGTAGTGGCTGGTTGGGGGCCGGGAGATCAGAAGCAGCTGTGGAACCCCCCCCCCCCCTCTGGCATTCTGCTTCCTGCCCGGGCCATCCCGATGCATTGGGAGGCTGATGAAGCAGGTGGTGGAAGCAGGAGGCCTCTGCTGCAGCCTGCTCCGAGGTAGGCTGCCTTTGCACATGGAGGTTCTGGATGGCTTTCCCAGCTCATGGCGCGCCCTTTTCCCCCAAATCGCCTTGTAGGTCCATATGGGGGCTGGAGACCCCTACAGCCCTGGTTTCCCCTCCTTCAACCACACCCAGTTTCCCCCCATAAAATCCTCGGGGCTGCCCACCATCCTGGCTCACCCGATCAGTGCTGCTGCGGCTGCCCGTCTGCTCCGGTGAGTCGCCGAGGGCTTTGGGGGGCATTGGGGGGGGGGAGTGGATGGACCAGCCTCCCTCCTCAGGAGGAAAAGGGTCACCCTGGAGGGTGGGGGTGCGCCCACCTTCGGACATCACATTCACGCCCCTTCTGGTTGCCTTGCAGGCAGCTGACGGGCCCCCCGGCACCCCAGGCCTGGAAGGGGCACCTGCTGGAGGTCCCCTACCTGCTCGGCCCGGGGGACCCCAGCGTCCGCCTGCAGCTGGGCGTGCACAACGTTCGGCAGTCGGTCATGATCAACAACGTTTTTGGCTGCATTGAGGGCAAATTTGAGCCCGGTAGGTGGGGTGGGGAGCCCCGGGGGTGTGTGTGTGGCACGGAAAGCAGACAGGAGTTTCAGGATGCAAGTGAGACGTCTCTGGGGTCCCTCGTGGTCACTTTGTTCCTTTGCCTCCGCATCCTCTGGACCTGCTAGATCACTATCTAATTGTGGGGGCCCAGCGGGACTCCCTGGGGCCGGGAGCCGCCCGTTCCGGCGTGGGCACCGCCATTCTCCTGGAACTGGCCCGCACTTTCGTGGCCATGGTGCAGAACGGTAAGCGGGTGGGGAGCGGTGCAAACATCCACCAGCCATAAAACAGCGGTGGAAAAAAGACGGCTGCCTTAAAGGGGATGAGCGTAAGGGCACCCTTTTGAGCAGCAGCTGATGGGGGCCACTTTGGAGCTGGGTGGGGGGGAGGCCCAGGAACTTAGAAGTTTGAATTTGAAGAAAGCTGTCTAGAAGCGATGGAGATCCTGTGTCCAACACTGCAGGGTTCCAGCTACGGAGAAGCCTGCTGTTTGTGAGCTGGGATGCGGGCGACTTCGGCAGCGTGGGCTCCACCGAATGGCTGGAGGTAAGTGGGGCTGGGCTGCATGCGCTGAGCCAGGGGGTGCGCCGTGGGCAGGCCAAGTGTGCATGTTTGCGGGGGAATGATGCTTGCACCCCTTTCTTCCTCTGGGTTTGGAGAAAAGGGGAGCATTGGGAGCCCGCCGATCTGACGTGGCCCCCAAGATGCTTCCCAGCCGACGGGTCTCTCTCTCGGGCCGCACACGGGCCAGAAACCTCGACTCGAGGGCCTCGGCGACGGGAGCAAGAGGGCTGCTCCTCCCAACGGCCTCACGGGAGGCTCTCTGAACGCGGAAGCCCCCTCCCCATTTCCATCCCCCTCCTTAGAACAGACTGGTCTCTGCAGGGCTACCTCACCATGCTGCATCTGAAGGCCGCCGCGTACATCAGTGTGGACAATGCGGTCCTGGGTGAGTGGGGGAGGGCAGGGCGGGCAGGGCGGGCAGCCCACCCCCTCGGAGAGACTGCTGGGGACAGTGTGGCTTAGGGGGTCTGCGGAAAGGAAGGTCCGGGCCCACAAACATCCTAGTCTGCTAAGGGGCTTCCAAATGTGTAGAGCAGTGTTTCTCAAGCTTGGCAACTTTAAGCTGTGTGGACTTCAACTCCCAGAATTCCTTGGTGGCTGAGGAATTCTGGGAGTTGGAGTCCACACAGCTTAAAGTTGCCACGCTTGAGAAACACTGGTGTAGAGGCACAGACTGCCTTCATCCCCAGCCAGATGGAAGACGAGAACCAAGGAAAGACATTGGTGGGAGAGCAGAGAAAGGAGGCTGGAAGGTGGTTACGGAGGCAAGAAGAGGGAAGATCTGGGAATGAGGGCTAGAACCTTGGCTCTGAAGTTTGGCGCTGGCCTCCCCCTCTCTGCAGGAGATGACAAATTCCTGGCCAAGACCAGCCCTGCCCTGAGCAGCCTCATCGACAGCGTCATCCGGCAGGTGGACAACCCCTTTTCCGGGCCTGGATGAGCCAGCAAGTGGGTCCAGGGGGGGGGGAGCCAGGGTGGACGGAGGCAAAAGCTGTCCCGACCTCTTCCCGGCAGGTGGACAGCCCCAATCGCAGCGGCCAGACCATCTTTGAGCAAATGACGGAGCAGGGTCACCGCTGGGAGAGCGAAGGGTGAGGCCCTTCGCACCGAACGTCCTCCCTTGGATTCCCCCGCTTTGTACCCCTGAAATAATAATAACAATAATAATATTAATAATAATACTTTATTAAATGTATACACTGCCCATCTCACTATAAAATCAGGGCTGAGCTCCGGCATTGGCCGTAAAAGCTCAGCTAAATGTTGGGCGATAATGAGTGACGCAAGCGGGAAAAAAATCACTGGCTAAATAAACCCATTTGGTTTATTTGGGCTCAAAACCTCCAGAGCAGGGTTTCTCAACCTTGGCCACTGTGGACTTCAACTCCCAGAATTCCCCAGCCAGCATGCGGGCTGGGGAATTCTGGGAGTTGAAGTCCAGACATGCTGGCTAGGGA